>JBAMAX010004088.1:0-162217 GCA_037043745.1 Chymomyza amoena | reverse complement strand
TTCATTTAGACCAGCTGTGCAGAGCAGCTGTGTTGTTTATGTTTGTTTATATGGCGCCAAATTGAAATGGAAGCGGCATCATACAGCAGCCGTCTTTTAAAAATGGACACGTAGTAAAAACTTAAGCAATTTGTAGTTTGCATTTTAGTTTTAAAAGTATAACATACAATTTTTCGCCAACTCCATGTGTTTATTTTATTTTAGTCGGCAAATTATTTTAAGCAGCAGTTTCAGAGCCACCTTCAGTTACTTCTCTGCTACATTTCGCTTTGTTGAATTGTTGTTTGTTTATTTACCATAAGCATTTGACAACGTAGGTATTGTGTTTTGCTTAGCACTTCCTTTTTTGCTCCTTCAAAAATGTATTACTACAATTAACTAAAAAAGAGCGGATCATTGTTGTTTGTTTAAAAAGTGCGCCAAATTTCAAGCAAATTGCCAGCTGATCAGCTGATCACCCATCGATAAGTTCACTTGTAGAGTTACCTCAAGTTTTCGAACATCCATTTTATTAATTTAATTTTTCTTTCTGCCAACATCTTTCTGACAGACAAACATTTTTTATTTATTTAGCAATTTTGCACAATTTATTTTATATACATATTTTAAGGCATCCATTAATAAAATTATCTTCGAATTTACTTGTGCAACACGACAACACGACTACACAATACACATTTCGAAGTTTTGTTTTGTCTAAATCTAGAACACCTTACTTTCATTCCACTCGTTTTGGTTTTGCATGTATACACAATTTTAATAGACATTTTTTGTCATAAGAATATATAATGAAAATTAACCTTGATTCGTTGAATTGAGCACATCTAAATTTTCTTAAAACATTAAAAAATAATACAAAATTAATTTTGGTGGCATTAATGCGTTTATTTAAGCAAACAAAGCAAAATACTTTTCATTTCGACAGCTGCAAGCCAAACTTTTCATAACGAGTAAACTCTTGTCGGAATCGAAATCTAGAACACCTTTCATTTCGATTCCGACAC
This sequence comes from Chymomyza amoena, assembly GCA_037043745.1. Classification (NCBI taxonomy): domain Eukaryota; kingdom Metazoa; phylum Arthropoda; class Insecta; order Diptera; family Drosophilidae; genus Chymomyza; species Chymomyza amoena. Next base: position 161,213 of record JBAMAX010004088.1, on the reverse strand, counting down.
TTTTTGTCTGAATCGAAATCTAGAACATGCCTGATTAATTTTTATGTCAATTATTATTTTATATTGTTTTTTGATTAAATATGATTTTTTAATTTTATACGAGGGGTATTCAAAAAGGAAGTTTTCCTAATTTTAAAATGAAGTACAAAACAATTTTAAGGTTACAAAATGAATATTTATTAATTACTAGCCGGCCTCCGCTTCGCTCCGGCACGCTCGCTTCGCTCGCTCGTCTAGGTCTTTATCCTACACAGTATATGGTGTATACTAATTTGTTTGTTTCATTTGTGTATTTTTTAATTGTGTATGCATGTCGACATTCTGACATTTGTTTGAGAGAATCGCTGATGAAAAAGGAATCGTATTTTTTAAAGCAAGAATATTGAATGTGGTAAACGCAAATAAATAATCATTATTTCATTAAATTTGCTCGAACTGAAAAGAACATCATAATTGAGGTAGCAAATTTTAATGGCATAGTAACTTTTTGATTTAGTTTATTTGATTGTTATTTCTTTTGGTTTACTTTCACGTTTTTCAGATCTAAAATGAATAATATAAGTAATAATATAAGAATAAGTGTGCCGATGCCAGACGAAGAGGATGTGCCATTTGATTATTTTGAGCAGTTGAACATGAAATATCCGACAGCTGAAACGTTCAATTTAAATTGGAAATGCAATCTCTTTCACGAAGATGTTCGTTCTTCACTCATAAACTTTCAAAATGTGAAAAATCTCAATTTGTTTCTGGAAGAAAATTTCAAGCAAATACCGGTCACGCCACCATTTATGTTTCCAAACCTGCAATCTTTCCGATTGGAAAACATCGTCCGATTGACCGATGAATGGATTAATTTCATCATAAAATTTTCAACCATTCGCCATCTTTACATTTTAACCATGTTTGATGGAGATTTTCTTCATTTTGTTGAATCATTAATCGGTATGCATAATAGTTCATGGTGCTAACTTTTTTGTTTGTTTCTTCACCTGCGATAATGATAGCAAAAGAAAAAAAATAGCAACTATTTGAGGTCTTTTATGATTGAGTTCAAATATGTATTCACTCACCATTTGACGGGTTAATCATTTTGATATTTAAATGATAGCCATCCTCGCCATGGCAAAATAGTATTGGATATTGCAAAGCATCATAGGAATGATGCGTTTCTGACACTCGTTGAAGTTGATTATTTTTTCGTTGAAGCACAATGTCGCGCGATTGGAAGTCTTCTCCAACAATCACTATGGCAACATCTTCGATTGTTGGAGCATTAAATCTTCTTGAGTGTTCACCAATAGGCGTCTTATCAGCTCGAATAACAATATAATGATTGTCGGACGGCATTCGATCTATTGCTGTTCGGAACATATTTTTCATCTGCAAAAGGCAACAATGAGCCTGCTCTTAATCGATTCAACTCATTCCTTTGTGAACGTTGTTCCTCAGCTTCAGCTTTTCATTGGGATGATTGCAATTGAGTTCTACGCGAATTTCTACCAATGTTACGTCTTTTTGGCGGCATTATGTGCAAATATTGATCTGATCATATGTATTTTACATAGAAATCAAAACATGAATCGTTTATGATTTTTGTGTTTCCTTTCGACAAAAACTATTAACTAAAAATATTAGTTAATCTGACAATGTACACAATGCAAACATAAATAAAAAAAATTTTGTATTGGAAAATCAAATTGTCCTTTTTAGTATTTTCGTCGCAATTTTGTTATATTTTCTCAACCTTAAACCATCCTTAAACTTCCACGAACATTTCAAGACCAAAATTAGCCAATTCGGTCTAGCCATTCACGCGTGATGCCGAGACCAAGGAAAACGGGTTTCATTTTTATATATAGCTGACCCGACAGACTTCGTCCTGTCAAAAAGATTTGTAATGTGGCAGTTTTTTTGCCTACGTATTTAAAAAAAATCTCCTGAACAGAACCGTCACCCTGGTGATAGGGCGTTGTGAATAATAAATAATTAAATAAAACATATATAAGGATTTAAAAGTAAGTAATCGCTTTATTGTTAATCATGTGAATCATAATTATTATTATTATCATTGTAGTGCTTTGTGGTATACGATGTTTTTTGTTTGATTACCTGGCGCATAGATAAACAAATCTGATGGTTTTCCAACACGGGAACAGGCAACATACAATTGACCATGTGAGAAACATGGGTTTTCTAGGTTAATACCACAAACACTTAATGATTGCCCCTGGGACTTGTTTATAGTCATAGCAAAAGCAAGCCGCACTGGAAACTGTAGTCGTTTAAACTCAAATGGCACATCAGTCGGAATCATTGGGATGCGCGGTATGAGAACATCTTCTCCTTTATACTTTCCTTTGAGTATAGTTGCTTCTATCACATTGTTTAGTAATTTTTTTATCGCTAACCGTGTACCGTTGCAAAGACGCGGTTGGTTGATATTTCGCAACATTATAACCACCGATCCAACCTTTAATTGAAGATTGTGAGGTGGCAATCCTGGCAAATCCAGCGAGTTTAAAAATTCCGGTGGATAGTTGACCACATCATCTTGATTAGTAGCCGAATCAACTGATTTATATATCCTCAATTCGCCTGTAATTTGTTCTTGAATTTTGAAATTTAATTCATTTACATCTATGTTTTTTGCAGCCAGTATAGCTCGTTCGCTCAACCAATCATGGTTTCTGTAATTTTGAGAAACATCTGGAAACACCTTCTGAATAAGTTCATCTTTTGATCGAGTTAACTGACAAAAACTTTGAGGAAAGTTAATGCAGCCAGTCAACATGTCTATAGGAAATTTGCCATTACCAATGTCAATGAGTTGTTTAGAGAATATGTTTCCAGATTGGTCATTTTGCAACTCGACACGCATATTCTTGCTTAAATGAAGTACTTTGACATGTTTCCACAAATTGGAGGACTTTAGACATGCATTGAGTTCATCAGCTGGCGTTGATCGTGGAATCACTGGCAATGTTTGACGAAAATCTCCTGCTAATAAAATCATTGCACCACCAAATCGGTTATTATTGCTCCGTAGATCTTTTAAGGTTCTGTCTAAGCCTCCAAAGATTTTTTATGTGCCATCGTGCATTCATCCCAAACAATCAATTTACATTGCTGCAAAACCTTTGCCATTGCAGAGTTCTTCGAAACGTTGCAGGTTGGAGTTTCATTGCTTTGCATATTTAATGGCAATTTTAGTGCTGAATGGGCTGTTCGACCACCTTCAAGCAAAGTTGCTGCGATTCCCGACGAAGCGAGTGCAAGTGCAATTTTATTTTGTGAGCGAATTGTTGCTAATATTAATGAAATCAAAAAAGTTTTTCCTGTACCACCAGGTGCATCTAAGAAGTAAATCCCTCCAGTTTCATCATTTGTTACTTTCATAAGAGTTTCAAATACATACTTCTGTTGTTCATTTAACAGTGGAAGATTTGTTTGAATTAATTCTTTCAAAGCGTTGAGATCATACAGTTTTTCTCGATGCAACTCTTGGTTAAAAGCGTCATGCATTGGACGATTGGGCGCGGTCAGGCCTAATTGAATTAATAGTTTGTTTGACATTATCAAGCACATGTCCTCAATTGAAATCAATGCTTCATTGTAAATTTCTTCACTGATTTGTATATTTGGATTTCCCATTCTATTCCGTATTTGATACAAAATATCATCACACATATAATCTTTGTACTTGATCCACAAATCAATTGGGTTTGATGGGAAGCATGTAGATATGATTATAGAAAACAATGTTCGTATTTGATGAGCGTGTGATGATATTACAGCATCATTGAGAGTTTGATCCCAATGAGCGTCATTTTCAAGCAATTGCAAACGTTGACAGGCTTCTCTGTAGGATCCACACAATTCACCATCAACAGTTCTTAACTGTTGGAATGATGTTGGGCCACGTACATTGACTAATAGCAGTCGTAAATAAAAACATTCATCATTGCTTGGATGTACTGAATAAATCCGGCCAATCGCATCGGTGGAATATACATCTGTATATCCTGGAACTGGTTTTCCTTGTTTCCGTCGTATAAATCTCCTTGAGGATTGATTCCAGGTATAATATTTTGGCATTTCAGAATATAGCAATGTTTGTGCGAAATCATCGTTTTGGCATGTCTCAAAAAAACTGGTTAATGTAGTAGATGGTGGCTGAGCAGCTCTTTGTACTGCGTTCTGTGCTGTAAAATACACTCTTTGTCCATTTTCTAAATGCACAGCTAAGTGAATAACAGAAGGGTGTCTCTCATGAATAGGAAAAGAAAATATTCGCCAAACTGCTTCATTACTACTGACATAGCGGCCCATTTGGTATTGGGTAACTTCATCATTGGAATTCTCTGCACCAATTCCAATCACAGCCATATCACTCCCTTTGGTTACATATTTGCAAATGTATTTAATAGATTTCACTGAATGGCAAGATTCAACGTTGATGTGTGCTTTGAATGTCTTTGATAAAATGGGTGAATATGGAACAATCCAACGATTATCTATTTCAATATCTTGTTGATTTAATTTGACAATTGTTGATTTTCCATTGTCTGCTGTCGATCTGCGACGATACAATGGATAACCGTCATTACCAGTAATTGTTTCCGATATTAATGTCCGTGGATATCGTTTTGAACATTTACCATCCATCATACACGGTGAATTTTGATTAAGAGTTCCACAGGGACCATGTATCATGTTTTTGATAACTACCTCATGCAATCCAGGATCTACTTGTACATTAGGGATTTCAGCTGATATCACTGCATCAACTTCATTTGGCCTTATCTTTTCAACCAACCAAATCAAAATGTGTGCATGTGGCAATCCTCGTTTCTGCCACTCCACAGAATACATCCAGCAGCGTGTCTCACCAAACACATTATGTTTTACGATGAAATCCATTAAAGATTTCAACTTTTGTCTAAAGACTCTGGCTGTAATATCATGACGATCAATGGGTGATTGCCCAGGGAATAACTCCTGCTTGATTTCTATCCATTGCGGATTGCATGTAAATGTGATGAACAAATCTGCTGTACCATAATGACGAACATACGACATGGCATCTTGAGCATATTCGTGCATATGCCGAGGGCTTCCGATGTATGTTGCTGGAAGAATAGTCATCCGACCGACATTCTGTGCATTTCCATCAGTATTAATCGCATCTCGAAGGTGAATATACTCTTCAGATCGGAGTTTGGTTTGATTCAACCTGATGAATGTTAATCTCTCCGTTTCAATTTTAACATACATGTCTACAACATATTTGTGATATAATCGCCGACATTTCAATATGTGATTTTCTTCATTTTCCCGAATCATTAGGCGGTATGAATAATAGTTCATTGAACTGACTTTTTTGTTGGTTTCAGAACCTGTAAATATATTTTGTTTTAATAACATTCAAATATAAAATTAAAATACATAATATAATGACTGAGATATTATCGCCATAGCTAAACTAATATTTTAGTTACCTGTAATGGGATTTATCATTTTTATTGAGAAATCGTAGCCATCTTCACCTTGCCAAAATATAATGGGATATTGCAGTGCATCATATGAGCGGTGTGTTTCCTTTATACGTTGTAATTGATCATTCCGACGATGTAAAACAATATCACGGGATTCCAAGTTTTCTCCAACTACAACGATAGCAACTTCATCAATAGTTGGTGCATTAAAACGTCTTGTATGTTGACCTGCAGGTGTTTTATCAGCTCTGATTACAATTTTGTGATTATCGGATGGCATCAGATCCAGGGCAGTTTTAAACAATATAATCAATTGATTGTGTTGATGAAATAAAGTTTGTAATTGTTCTACAATAGACCTCTTTACTAAATTGTTATGTGCACAACGCAGATCAATTTCTTGTGCTGAATTGCCCATAAAATAAATTTGCAGGAATTTGTTGTCGCTATCTGACACTGGTAACAGTGAACCTGCTCTGTGATATATTTGCCCTTGTATCTGTAAATAATATGAGTAATAAAATGTTCGCTTAAATAATTATGAGTAACTGCTATAATACATACCTTGAAAGTTGGCATAAAATTTTCCCGAACTACATTTGTTGCCCCAAATGAAGTCATTTGAAAGCAATTGTTATATTGTTGGATATGTGTCAAAAAGTGTATAGAATCTGTTCCTATTCCTGAAACCAATGAGTTCAATGGTTCTGGTGGTGGATCCAATGGTATCAATTTTACTTTACCATTTGCGCAACACAATCCATTGGCTTCGTTTTTGTATTTTAATGCCTTACAGTGTGAGCAAACCGAGTTCATAGAACCAATAACAACACATTGGTAGTTACTGTAGTCAATTGACACATCGTAACTGAAAGCAGCTCGATTCAAACTTGCGCGATTATTAGTAGAATGTCGCGCTTGCGCTTCACGCGTTTGTGATATCCGAATTGTTTCACGTTCATTTCTGTCGTCACGTTCTTGTGCAGTACGATTTGATTGGTAATTAGCTTGGTTTGTAGCATTTCTGGTTCTTCTACCTAAATTGCTTCGTCTTATAGGAGGCATATCAAATATTAATTATTTTTTCACTAATCACGAACTAAACAAACACTAACTAAGTAAACACTCTGCACAAAACACGATATACGAATTTGTTTCGTGTATCAGTTGACAAAAGCAAACTCAAATTAGGTCACAGACAACTTTTTTTTTTAAATTTGACATGACTTGAAGTCAAAGTCGTAGTTGACTACGTTTTAGTTACAAATCATTTGTATGGGAAAAAGAAAAGGGCTATTTTTAGGGTTTTTCCAGCAATAATTCTAATTAAAAAAAAAAAAAAAAACGTAAAAACCATCCTTGAACTTCAACGAACATTTTAAAAAAAGATTTGGCCAAATTGGTCGAGGCGTTGTTGAGTTATGCGCTTAGCAACACATTTTGCGATTCATTTTTATATTATAGATTTGACTCACAAACTATTTTTCTACATAGTCACCTTCGACTTGAATACTTTATGCAAACCTTCTTTAAAAAAAGACGTGTCCTGTTTTTTGGAGCCATAATTTGACAGATGTTTGGATTTCTTCGTTTGAAACAAAATGCTGCCCACTTGGTGTGAGATCCGGAGAGTAGGGTGGGTGATCGAAAATTTCCCATTTGAATTTTTCCAATAAAGCTCTCGTTTTTTGAGCAGAATGAGGCCGTGCATTATCATGAAAGAGTAAGATTTTTTTGGATAATTTTCCTGGACGTTTTCGTCTGATGGCTTTTTTAAGCTTATTTAAAACTTCGCAGTAATGATCCGCATTGATTGTTGTACCAGGTTCCAAAAAATCAACCAACAAAACACCTAACGCAATTCACAATTAGACACGTTTTTTTTAAAAGAAGGTTTGCATAAACTCTATAGCAGATACGAAAAATGTATTCAAGTCGAAGGTGACTATGTGTGCGCACGGATTTATTCGTGCAGCTGTGGAGTGACCTTATACCCGGACAGTAGCGACACAGAGAATGAAGGCACTGAAGAAGCCTGCACTTGCTCCTTGCAGCGCGGCAAACCAGAGCCTGATGAGTCCAGCAACGTAGCTGATGGTGGAGCGGAGCAACAGCCTGAAATGGTTAATCAGACAGATGAGAGGAGCAAAACTCTACCATCCAAGAAGCCCAATACTCTATAGGCAGCAATAGTCAATTGGTTCAGGACCGAGCTGGTTAATCAGATAGGCAGCCAGGATAATCAGATAAGGCTTAAGGTCTATGATAATGTCTATGAATAGTTTTAAATTAAAAGCTATACACTCACATGTAAACACTTGCACACAAACACACATCCATTAAAAAAAAATATAATAAAAACATACACTAGAACACACACACACAATGCTGAATGAATAAAAGAAACTGCTGCCTTGACTTGTCCACGTTGTTGACTAATAGGACTTTTTTGCCAATATACATTTTTTGCAAATCTTTTCTAGTTAGTCCACGAAAAAGTCATATCAAAAATGAAATGGATCAATTATTTTGAGCTCATCAATGCTTTTTTGTATATATATGATGGTGTAAAATGCGTGTCTATGGCTGCATAGTGCTTGGTCAACTTGGATTTTAAATTCCTCACGAGAATTTTGTGAAGAGCTATTTATTGATCTGCTTGGGCGCAAGCATCAACATTTCTGAAATTCTGTAGTTGGCTACATCAGCTGGTCAGCACCTTCAGAACACTCCCACTGAATAGTCTCTGACTGTGTTTCTAAATATGGGCCGTGGGTACTGTTGGATTCACTGATTTCTGAATAAGGCAATACCAAATTGAACGGAAAAATAAATATTAAATTAATATTTTGTATCGGGTTTTTAAATAAGAGCGCTACAAAATTATTTTTAAATAAAACAAAAACGGTTTTGGATATCAATATATTCTTTATTCCTTGGAAACTGCATTCGATGCCATTATGTATGGAACTCGATTTCTTTTGCATGACCATCACGGGCACACTTGCAGAAGTCCAGACGCTGAATCCAATTTTGGACGGTTTTCAAGCATAAATCGGCCGATACTGCTGCAATTTCACGTTCATCAATCGTCGCTGGCTTGTTGGCATAGACCATAGATTTCATGTAGCCCCACAGGCAATAGTCTAACGGCGTCAAATCGCGCAAACGAGGCGGCCAATTGACTTGACCAATTCACGAGCATTTGACGCTTCTGGTGGTCAAGCGGCTTCAATTCTTGCGTCAATTTGATCTTGTAAGGATGTAGGCGAAGATCTTTTCGTAAAATTCGCCCCAACGACGTCACAGAGATGCCCAACGCTTGAGAACGACGTGTGAGAGACTAATTTGGGTCTTCCTTAATTGAAGCCATATTCTCGACACTACGGGCACTTTTTTGTCTCACTGGCACGGGAACATTTTGTACTGTGCCTGCGGATTCAAATTTTTCCACTAGACGCTCAATTGTTGATCTGGCAGGACAATTATGACGACCATAAATTGGACGTAGCGCTCTTAAAGTTGAGGCAACTGACTCCAAATTTCGGTAGTAAATTTTAGTAATTTCGACTCGTTGTTGGATCATATATCTTTCCATAATGATGGCAATCCTTACTGAAGAGAAATGTCAAGAGAGCGGGAAAAAATATGGCGTCGTTTGCTGTCCTCATCGGTCTATTTTGTGTTACAAATTTTCAAACTTTTGTAAAAACACAAATAACATATTATAAGATATTTTAAAAACTTTTCTCTTGCTTTATAGCTAAAGGCGTTACTAGACTAGATTAGCAACTGTTTAGAGATATGGAAAAGTACAAAAATGACTTCCATAGTTATTTTTTTTTTATCGCAAAGCCTTTCATAAATTATGGCCAATAATGTGCCTCCATATTGCAAGACTTAGATGGTCACACTAGGCATACAAACAATTTCAATTAAAAAATTATAATACAAAGTTTTGTAAGCCCCATTTCGAGACTTAAGAACCAAGCTATGAATTTTCCACATTCAAAATTCTTCAGGAGCAGTTTGAACATTGGAGCAGATATCTACCCAATTTAAGAAACTAGCTAAAACAAAGTTGGAACATTATTAGCTAAGATTTTAAGTTACTACCTCAAGTAGGGTAACCACATGGTCCGAGTGACTAAACCGGACATTATACCAGGCGTGACATATTTGTCTGAATCCCCAATTTTTTCCCACAGATATTATACCACTCAACTGTTCCATTGCAAGCGGAAGTTGAAGAAAGTCTTTGAATTTTTTAATATTTCTCCATACGATGCAACATTTTTATTTGGAGCGAAGAATGAACAGATTTTATTGCTGCCTGAAAATCTAACATTCTCTTTTTTAGAGGTCAAAAACTCATTCAAATTCATGGTTTAACCGAAAAGTAGTGTAATTTTTTGTTGCTATATACAAAACAGTTTTCTCTTCTGACGACATTTTAATTTGATGTCCTTGCTTGAAATTAAGCCATTAAAAGATGTGAAATTCTTGAAGTGAATTGGTCTATTTCTCCAAGTATGTGAGAACTTGTTTACGTTGAAAACTTGTTTTTCAAAATGATTTGCTGAATGTGATCATTTATATCTTTACTTTGGGATTTGGAGAGATTCTTTATACTTTGAAAGAAAAAATTTATTTTCGATTATGTGACTTGAAGACTTGAAAACAGAATCAATCAGCTCCAAAGTTTTTTAATATGCTGTTAGATTCTCTTTCTAAAGCTACCATGTCGTCGTGAAAAAGTACATATATGGGAGGACGAAATACAAAAAACATTCAAAAAAATTTTAAGGGGGATTCTCTTGGTGATTTAAATCTTCTCTACTTTAATTCTGAAACAAAAAAAGTGAACATATTTGCTTAAAAGCGGACACATGGTAGCCCCCCTAACCTTAATTGGTCTTGTATAGACAATATAGCCTCCTCCCACTGCCTACACTCTCTAAGAACCCATATACCCGCATGATTATAGGGTATCACTGCTGCTGTGGTTGGTTGTATAAACCGCTTTGCGGCATAATTTAAATCCTTTTGTCTGCTACGAGAACTTGTGGCAAGCCTTTCAAAAAGATTATCATAATAGCAAATGGCGGCGGCAACAACAGCAACGGTAACAGTTACGGTAACTGTAACTTTAGCGGTAAATTTGCTGCTCATTATTGTTATAATCGTTGTTGCTGTTTTTGTTGCTGCCTTTAGAGCCCTAATTGATGGTTATTAAACAAAAGCCACTTATAGGACATAAGCATTTAGTGCAGCTGTTGGGAGCTAAACTTGGCTTTTTGGTCAATGGCCAATTTTTGCAAGATTGAAATGTTTCAATCTACTTAGCCAAGACGGATTTATCTTTTTTAGTGATCAAAGTAGCAAAAATTTGTATTTATTTGGCTAAGGCTTTTGTTATTAAATATAAATGGGGCACACATTAGAAAAATTGCTAGAGAAGAGTGTGGCCCTTACTTTTATGCGATTTTTTTTATACGCTTTTCATAATTTTTCTTACCAACATTTTAGCAACAAAATGTATATCCCTTGTTTTATAATGATTTAAACTTGTGATACTCCAAGAAGTATACCCTTTACAAGGACTAGCGCTTCTCAAACAGATAAGTAACCTAAAGAAGCTATTATTATTCGACTGATAGCGATCATCGAGATTCCATGTCTACCAAAGGGTGATGATCTGTACTCCGCAAATATGTTCGGCGTTGTTTGCTTATTAATTTCACAAAACGTAAAACCCAAAGGATACGTATAATATAAGGTTAGTTAGGCTGCTAGAGTTCCTTCAAAGATTTTGTGCTTTTAGGATGGATTTTTGTTGTGGTACAGGGTGCGCTTTTGTTTGAAAATTTGATAACCTTTTCTCGCTGCCTCTTCAATAGTCAAGCATGCTGCTGGCAATCTGGTTTATCCTGTAATCAAGGCTGTAGAGAGTAGAAAATTTATCGGCCTCTCTATTGCACCTTTAAATTGAATCATGGCAGTACTACAGTAATTTCACCGGGACCCTGAGAAATATCCAGGCTCGGTGGGAATTCAATCCTCTCGACGGCCTGGCTGTTATGCTGGATATTTTAATAAAAAACGCAATGTGACATTGTCATTTATTCAAACAATGGAATATGTCTATTTAAGGAATACATAAAACTCTTAATAAAATTGTAAAGCTGTATGCCATTATTGCACTTAAAAAACTTTTTATTTCTCATCCAATCTGCTTTGCTTTATAAATAAATATATAATATAAACATTCCAAATCATTCCTGCTTTGAAATTGTTGTTGCTTCATTCAAAATATATATTTAAGTTCGAAAAGCAACATATATTTATTATTAAAATTTTATGGAAAAAAAAAATATTTTACTAGTGCCTTGTGACCAACTATCTAGCAATATAAATAACGACAAAACTGCGGTAAGTGAACTCTACCTTTATGGAAATCAACACCTTATATATACCTACACCATAACCAACAGTGCGTCCGTCTAGAGCGGTCCCCCAGTGAAGAAAAGATTGGAAGGTTATAATCGGAATATACCGACAGCACCCACATTTTGAAGTTTCTACGAACCGCCGTAGTTACTTACCATTGATTTCATAGGAAGAATTTTATTTAAGCAATGCCCGGAAACATGCCTGCGGCAATTTGCAGTAACTTCAAAACGTATTTGCAGTCGGCATATTCCGACAATTGTATATCCAGTTTCATTCTCATTTTCTACAGTTTTCCTACAATCAACGTTTTTTTCAACCTTCATTTTCGATTTCTTGATTCTTAGTGCAAGAGCTCTAACAGTAAAACCAACCAAAAGAGTGAAAATATGGACTACGTAGAAAATGTTACCTCTAAGCTTAGCAACAAATTCCATTCTACAAAGCCCGGTTCCCGATGACCTTTACCGATAGGTTTAGACACAAGAGAACTTCGTGATTCACATCCGCCGATAAAGCATCGCGGTCATGAAAAACCACCAGTACCAAACGAGACTATGAACCTTGGTGAACAATTGTCTCAAGGACACAATCAAAAGAGTCAAGACCCAACAGCCAATGACGCAAATCAGTTAATGCCCAGTTCTCAACAAAGTTTCAATGGACCCAATACTTGTAACGCTAACGGCAAGCAAAACGTGCACCAACACTCGCACCCCATTTAGCCCATGCATCCAATGGATCACGGAGCTCATACGTCTGGTTCTGTTAGCCATAATTGTAATCAACCGCACAAACAACCCAGTTTGAATAAGTTAAGCACATGCAGGCTCGATTCGAGTAACCGAAGCTCACTGCATTCACTTGGGGTAACCAGCGATTCAGACAATAAGTCCGATAATAGTGTCTCATCAGATGGCTCGTCAGTAAGCAGCTTCCATGGAACTCTACCTACATTTGAATTCTCAGAAGAATCTGAAGAATCGGAAGAAACAGAAGAAACTGAAGAATCAGAAGATCAGTCAAGTCAAGAGCCGACAGAGCAATACCTACTTGACGTCAAGAATGCGCGTCAATCTAGAAATAATCCTCAGCGGCAAGTTAAAGAGACAACTGGTTCAATCCCAAAGATCACAGCCTTCGTTAACTCGTTCATCTGAGTTGGGTCATGATACCGACTCGAGCCAACAGCAAAGCCCACAATACCAACGGGCGAGCGACAATGCGCGTCATCAGGGAAATATTCCTCAGCGACTAGTGGAAAAGAGAACTGGCAATGATGTCGATGAGGGAATACCAGGACATTTAATTGCGGCCAATGAGAATGAAAATTATAGTTCCAAAAGCTATCCAGACTGAAAGTCCGAAAAATCCTCAATAAACATAAACAGATCACTGCCTTCATTTAGTCTCTCCATATCAGATGACTATTCAAGCAAACAGCAGCATCCACAAAACTAACGGGTGTCCGAGAATGCCACTCATTATGAACCAATTCCTCAGCGGCCAGTGGAGCAGAGAGCTGGTAATGGTGTCGAGAGAACAGCCGGCCATTTAATTGCGGGCAACGATAGTGAAAATACCAATCGTGGGGTGGCAAATACGGCTGGTAACACTGACCCTCGATCTGTGAAGCATCTCAGTGATGAAAATATTCAACAGCGACAAGTTGAACAGAGAACTGGTAATGGTGCCGACGAGGAAAGAGCTAAAAATTTAATTGCAACTAATGACAATATTGATGACGACGATCTTCCGGCATACCTGACTGATAGTTGCTCGTCAATAAGCAGTTTCCAAGGATCATTGCCTACGCTCAGTTGCTCCGATTCAGTGTCAAGCCAACTCCAGGAGCCACAATACCAACAGGAGAGCGACAATACGCGTCATCAGCGATGTATTCCTCAGCGGCCAGTGGAACAGAAAGCTGGTAATGGCAAAGAATATAGAACTGCATACATACATAGAATGCGCATCCCATACAAAAAAAAAATTGTATATGGGGCATTGACATCAATACCCCATGCTAAGGGTTGAATGCAATTTGTTCATTTGCTTGTATATGAAATTTTGCAAGCATATTGTATAAAGTGTCGATGGTTCAGAGGAATGCGTGTTCGACTTATAACCTTATGTGTCGAAGTTCGATTCTCAGGCTGGGTGTTAAATTCAAAAGTATTATTTTTTTTTTTAAATATTTTTTTTTTGTCATAAAAATGTTTGATTTTTCGTATTTTGGGATTTTTTTTCGCTATTCTCGCAGGTACAGCACGCATGTCTATGCATTTAATTGCATAGTAAAATACGCGCTTTTTTAAGGTATAATAAGGAGGCAGCGACAAGACAAAATAAGTGTGTATTTCTTGCCGACAACTGTTTTCCCAATGACAATATACATACTAAGATGTATGTAAAATCTTTGGAGCTCTTTGGTGCGGGCGGGCGGGGAGCAAACGTCTGTCGGCAATGTGCACAATTTCAGCCTCAACCAAGTTTGTCAATTTTTAGTTTTTGAAACTCACACCCTTTCGAAGCATATGACTGGTATGACACTACATAATCGCGTTTGCCTTCACACTAACAAATTTATGTAAAAAGGGGAAAAATGCGAAAAAAGGTATTTCGCTATCGATTCTCGTTTGAAGGGTTTTTCGTCGTGTACACACAAAATGTTTAGTGCTCTTGTTTACTGGCTGGCAGAGGAAACGGGAAAATCTAAAAATAGAATAGGCATTTCACGAGCGATGGCAATTGACCTCGGCTTTGAACTTCGTTTTTGGTTGTCGGCGATGTTCATATTTTCAGCCTCAGCCAAAATTGCAAATTTTTAGTTTCTGAACATCAATGCCCATTCGAAGAATGTGCCTGCTATGACACCTTCTAACCACGTTTGCCTGCACACGATCAAATGCATGTTAAAAATTAGAAAAATGCGAAAAAGGGTATTTGGGTATCGACTCCCAATTTGTTTGTTGAAGGTTTTTACAGCATGCATACACAAACACTAATACTTGAATTTACATGTATGCTTATGTGTGCAGATCTGATGCAGTTAATGATCGAGAGAATAAGCATAGGTCCTTTTATTTTATTTTATTTTTCATAATTAATTATTTTCATAAAAATTATTGCTTTCGATTTTTTAGGGGAAGTATTCATGTATGTATTATTATTTTTCACAGTGGTTTTAAGAGGTAACCAGAGAAGTTACAAATACATAAATTAAAATAATTTTTTTTAATAAGCACCAACGCAAATTAAAAATTTGTTTTACGTTATTAAACAAAAAAGCCTATAAAATCTAAAAATAAAAATATGAAACTGATTTCAAAATATTAAAAAAAAAAAAAGTTTTTATTAATTCCAAGCTCTGGATTTGAACTCAAAATAATTGCACGCCATCCAGGCACACATACCACTGACCCATCGGCATTAACACAGAATTCCTGTTTAAATTTGTATCTTTAACATTTTGGAAGGAAAACAACTTTGCAAATATTAACGGAGTTTGGTGTTGTTCTAAAAATAGAAGCAACATTTCGCTTCGTTTTCTGTCGCCTGCTCGTTAGGCAATCCGAGCATTCGTGTTCTTAAAATAGAACTCACATTTCGTTTCGTTTGCTGCCGCCCGCCGGCACCAACAAGCGCTAAAATAAATTTGAGCCAGATGCGCATTCTATGTAGTTCTATATTCTTTGGTAATGGCGTCGAGAGAAGAGCAGGTCATTTAATCGCGGCCAACGATAATGAAAATACCAATCGTGGGGTGGCAAATACGGCTAGTAACCATGACCTTCGATCAGTGATACATCTCAGTGATGGAAATATTCCACAGCGACAAGTTGAACAGAGAACTGGTAATGGTACCGATGAGGAAAGAGCCACCAACAACAATAATGGTGAAAATGGTATGCCGGCATACCCGACCGATAGTTGCTCGTCAATAAGCAGTTTTCAAGGATCACTGCCTTCGTTAAATTTAACCGAGTCAGAATCAAGCCAACTGCCTGAGACCGAGAATGCGCTTCATCAGGAATATATTCCTCAGCAGAAAGATAGCAACAGTATGACGGCATATCCGGCTTGTAGTCGCTCGTCAGTAGGCAGTATTCAAGAATCTCTGCCATCATTAAGTCTCCCTAAGTCAGAAGATCAACCAAGCCAATGTGGTGCCGGGCATGCGGGTCATATTCCTCAGTGGCAAATGGGACAAGGAACTGTTAACAATTTTGAAGAGACAAAAACTGGGCATTTAAATAAGAGCCAGAAAACTTTTAATGACGAGCAAGAGAAGAATGAAGGTGAAGATTGTACATTGGTTACACAAGTTGAATCGGATGCGGGTCATCAGGGTCATATTCCTCAGTGGGAAATGGGACAAGGAACTGTTAACAATTTTGAAGAGACAAAAACTGGGCATTCAAATAAGAGCCAGATAACTTTTAATGACGAGCAACAGAAGAATGAAGGTGAAGATTGTACATTGGTTAAGCAACTTGAAGCGGATTCAATCCGCGATATTAGCGATGGTGGGAACAACGAATCTAGCATGGTACAAGAAAATGCTAATAAATTTGAAGAGTATGGGCATTTAAATGAGAGGCACGAAAATGACGACAGCTTTGGTATGGTTTTATATCCGGCAGCTAACCATGACGCTCGGACTAGGCTTCATCAGCATTCAAGAAGCTCCGGAAGTGAACTAGACATAAACTCTAAAAAGGATAGTCGATTGCCACCAAGCAGTGTGAGCAGTATGCAAGATCTTGAGAATGATAATATAAACAACTCCGTTGAATCATATGAAGACTTAATTAAAAACGTTACTGAGGGTTACTTTAGCCGTAAGGTACTCTCTGCCTTAAGTTCATCCTCAAAGGACAGCAAAAGAAGCAATTTTTCTAAAAAGTACAGTAAAGATCATATAAGTGACAATGTAAAGAATTCTATTGCGCCTGTAGAGGATTTGAAAGATAATTTGAGCGAGGGCGAAGTCAGCCATGAAGTACTGTCTGCCGTGAGTTCATCCTCAATGGACAGCAAAAGAAGCAAATTGTCTAAAAAGTACAGTAAAGATTATCACATTAGTGACTTTGAAAAGAATTTGATTGCTGCTGTAGAGAATTTGAAAGATAATATGACCAAGGATGACGTCAACCATGAGGTATCGTCTGATGTGAGTTCATTCACGAAGACGAGCAACATCTCCAAAAAATACAGATGTAAAGATCGGGAGTGTTATGTTAAGAATTTCAAAGAATCTTTAGAAGATATCAACTTTGAGAGTGGCAGCAACCATAAGGCACTGTCTCCCAAGAGTCTATCCCCGAAGCAGAGAAAATCAAGCCATATCTTGAAAAAGTAAAGTATTAAGGGTCTTGGGGGTGGCGATATAAAGAATTGCAAAGATTTTTATGAAGACTTAAATGATAACATGATTGAGGGTGAGGTCAACCATGCGGCTCTGTTAGGCAGGAGTCTACCCTCGGGGCAGAGAAAATCAAGCAACAACTCAAAAAAGTACATATTGCCTTCAACTTTTTGTAAACTTCGTGATGAACCAACATTAGGTATTTGACTAATGGTAAAAAATTAAGGGGCTTGGTGCTCAAGCAAATCAAAGATCAGCGCATTGTTACTTCTACTTCGGAGTACATATATAGCAATGACAGAAAGTTTAAGAAGGATGTGAAAGAAGAAAATTCGATACTTATTGAACGTCTACTGAAGATCGATTCGGAGAATCCGCCAGAGACAAACCCAAACAAAATGACTCTGGAGTCACCGAAAAAGAAACCAGAAACCCCATCTGAAGTTAACGTTAACCTTAGCGTAAAAGAAGCCGTTAGGTATGAGGTAATAAATCCGCTTGTACGCAAATTGCTGGATTTGCAGGTAAACAATAGCTCCGAGGAGTTGGCGGTAATGGACAAATAGACCGTATTCCTGCAAAAGTTTCTAAACTTTGCGAAGCTGAAAAATTGCTAGAAGAGAAGAAGAAATAGACGTATGGCAATTTTTTTTTGCAGTAAATATATTTTTAAATCCAAACAGGAATTTTATTCATATTTTATATAACTAGAACTTAAATAAGATAAACGGAGCAACTGCAAAATTGTTTAAGATTTTTTATTTTTTAATTGGTATAATGCGATTAGAAGAAATTCGACAGGGGCTTAAGATATTTATTATTATCTGTTATCGACAATATTCTTGAAAAGTCATGCTTTGATTCTCAGTACAACTATATGAACCAAAAATTGAAATGGAAAAAAAATAAAACGAAATATCACACATTACAATCAAATGCCAGGCAGCAACAAATATGCACTTGCAATTCGTTCGTTACGTGTAACAAGTAATCCTGCCCAGGCCTCAGGCATTCAGGCGTACACCAAAAATTTGTCCACAACCCCAACCCATACATCACATAGTATACTTTATTAAGGAGTTATTGCTATGCCGGTCTGACTGCGCCTCTGACTGCGATTGCGACTGCAATTGTGACTTTCGTAGTGCACCAGGGGCGTTTTGGACTTTCTCGAGTTCAATTTTCATACCGTCGCCGCCGTAACCATCGTCTAAAGGCGATGACGATGACGTTGAGTTTGACTGCCAGACCGGTGCTGGCTGCCGGTTGCAGTTTGCTGGTTCAACTGTTCCTGTCTGCACGCGATATTTATCGTCTGCCAGAGCTACAAAACTGCTTGTCTGAAAGCCCAACTGTTTTACTACAGTGGGATCGCCGAGGGGTACAACTTGTAGGGGGTTAATGCAAACAAGAAACTTTTTTAACAAACACTAAAACTAACTGGTATACACTGTGAGAAATAAAGGTGCACTAAACATATGTGCAGTCGCACGAAAATTATATTAAATATTTGATGAAAGGTGAGCTTCAAAGGGAGTTCACGTAAAGATTTGGTCGGTAAGGGAATCCCTTTGCATTACGAGTTTATTTATTCCGCCCGTTCCAAAGACGCCTACTTTTGTAAAAGTATTTAGCTATATTATATTATTATATAATTCGATAACTCGAGAACGTAGCGTACGCTTGGTATGGGAAGTCTCTGATTAGAAATGTTGGTTAGTAATATTTTGACCATAACGATGAGACATTCTGCTTTACTGCCCGAACATCGTCATTGAGCTTACTACTGCGGTGAATCACCGACCATCGGGTTGCAAAGCGACTACGTACTTTTCAACTTTTTATAACATTCATTGCTTAAAGAAGAAAATTCCACTTTTTCGTCATGACTTAGATTATATTTTATGCCCATTATGCTCTTAAATTATAAAAAATTATAACAAAAGTTATATAAATTACATAAAATTTGTGCTTCGTCGCATCGACGACGACCAGCCTCACGTTTGGACTCTTAAACAGATTGGCGATGACTGTACCGAAAATGGGCAAAATTCAAAAACTGAAATCCCAAAAAAAAATACAAAATTTTGTAAAAATATTGAACTTCTTAGTAAAAAGCCAGAAATGCTCTTACGGATGATCGGGACCGAAAATCCACTTAATACTATCTTGATTAAAAAGTTCCCCGGAATCATTACTGTTTAGCGATCTCAGTCCCTCATTTTGATGTTTCTTTTTTTTTTCTTAAATTGTATTGAGTACATTTGGATTAGATCGAACGCTGGCACAAATGCGTAGCAGTCGATGTAGAGTACTTAATCATGTATTTTGGATTTGCTGAATGAATTCCGGGAACTTTTCGATCAAGGTGGTATTTATAAGAAACTTGATTTGAAGAAGCTTCATGCGCAACTGCTAGGGTGTTCATAAGGAACACAGGCTTAGTAGACTTCTTAGCATATAGTTAATGAGATGGTACCATTGGTACCGGATTCTCTCACAAGGAATTCGACTTAATGGGTTGTTCTAGAATGGGGTGAGGTTAATATTTTACCTCAGCGAAAGACTTACTGCTATTCATACGTTCTTTTGGACATGATAGAATAGTTTCTCTGCTAGCAGTGCCCTCTCCTATGTAAAAGACCCAAAAAAAAAAAAAATGCGATAATTTTAGCTGCTCACTAACATGGAGGGAACAGACAGTTGAGCTAAAACACGTTTCATGTCATAAAAAGACCACAGATGAATTTGTTGTTAAAACGAGCATTCGGACTCATGGTCTAGGCTTTTAATAATAGTAATCTCCGGCTAGTGGATCTTAGTCTATGTCTTCCTTCCAACACGAGTTACGTCATAGCTCTGGGTTTGAGGAGAAAGCAGAAGATTTATGCGCTGCCTTGGATTCTGTAATTAGCTGGAAAAGAACTGTAACGATTGAAATTTCCTACTTGGCCAAAATTTAAACAAAAATGTATAAAGGTATAAAAAAAAAAATTTTTACCAGCATTAGGTGGAGACAATATAAACAAAGTATTCTTTTTTGGAATATTCTTATCAATAATATTATATAAATTTGTTAAGAAATTGATTATTTTATCGTGATCATTATAAAATTGATATTTCAAAATATCATCTAAAATATTAACTGATTCGGAAATAGAATAATAATAATTATACAAATTACCGACTGGAGCATTAAAAATTAAATTTTGTGGTTCTACAGCTTGTAAATATAGAAAAATTTCCTGGAAGGTTAAATTATTTATATAATTATTTACAATTCTGATACAATTTTTTATTAACGTTGAATTTAAATCAAAAAAGCGAAATTGTGATGACAACCACATTGAAGTATTTAAAATGTGGCTTACAGGAGCAGTTGGATGTTCTTTTAAAAAGTCAATTATTTTGTCTCCCTTTCCTCTCTTTTGACATTTGGTATCTGTTGTATTTGATTCGTTACAGATACTAATAACTTCATTATTGCTTGGTAGTTGGGATCCAAAGGAGATTGGATTATAAACGTTGAACGAAAATTCGCTTCCGTCCACCATTCCTTCTTCGGCTTCTTGCAAATCTTTGAAAAACCGTACACATCTAGCTTCACTACTTGGTAACCACGTTCTCCCGGCGATGTTATAGTATATGTAGTTCCTGGAATCTTTCTGCAAATAGATTGACAAATTGACCCAATGTTGGAGCGTGAACTTCCAACTTGGAATAACTCGTCGAGCGAATCTTCTATTGATCCGATCTTCGAAGCAGGAATTAAAGGCGCATCTGCACGAATTGTTGGAGTAGTTGCAGTCGTGGATGACATGGATGTGATTCCCGTGGTGTGCGATGATGAGGATGGTCCCTGAAAATTTTCGATGTAATTGTTGGTAATCCAATTTGATGTCTCCAATGTCATAGCTTGTTCCAAATACATCGTGGACCACTCGCTGTTTAATAGGATAGTAACCAAATGCTTCAATGAACACTTGCTTAATTCTTTCTTTTGGGCAAGTATTATTTTCTGAGCATACAGGAGGGAGTCCATCAACGTATGTAGACACCGTTTTGCTTCGTACTGTTTCTGTTTCAAGGAGAGAGAGATCAAAATCTCCAATGTCGTAGTCGTATGTAGAAGAAATTCCTTTGTCCAAATTAGTGATATTAGTGAAAGAAGAGAAATATGAGTCGAATTCTCTGGAAGGAGAGTGGCCTTTTTCATTTCCCCATCTATATCTATTTTTTTCTTCTTGGATATTTCCTGAGTATCCACTGCCTTCCTCTTCTTTCTTTTCTCCTTCACTATATTCTCCTCCACTGCTTGTGTATTCACCATCGTCGAAATGTCCTCGCAATCGCTTAGCCTTTGTCCAGGTTGCACATCCTGCTCGTTTTCGGACTCCACTGGAGAATCCTCGTCGTCCAAGATTACTGGTTCGCGAATTGTCACTTTCTTCGGTGGAGGCATTTTCTTCTTCTTCACTTGAATAATTATATGAACACTCACTTTCACTACTAGAATTCATTTGATTTGCTTTGAAAAATCATCGAGCTTATATACTGTAAAGTCAGCCATTTATTTTGCGCAGTAAAAATTATAAAACAATTTGGGACGACGACGACGACGACGCCGGCGCCCACTGCGCAGTCAACAGCGGCAGAGCAGAGTTTTCCTATTTCATGGCTTAGCTAATCATGGCCTACGGCCGATAGCTGCCGAAAGGAAAGCTCTCTTAGTTTGTCGACTGATCAAAATGGTTAAGCCCTGGAAAGTCTCTCATGTGAGCACTTCCTCAAGTCAGCTCGAACTTCTTCTTACCTTTAAATTTCTCTCAGTGTAGTTGAAGATGGTTAAGGCAGTAGAAATAGAAGCCGCAGAAGCGTTTGATTTGCTATGCCGCTGCCAATCATTGGCGTAAATTGAGCTCATTTTGGTCTAACACCATTGCATTGCATTTGTATGGGTATGCCAGTCTATAAGGATACGTCTACGTCCTGGGCTATGTCCTGGTGCTGCACCTGGGCCTAGGTCTGGCACTCTCAGTTTTATGGGGCTGTGTGAAGTCGTTAAATGCGGCAAAAGTAAAATGTATTGAGCCAGGTCATGTTTCGCGCATGGCATGCATTTTTATGTGTTCTACCCAAAAAGAACTAGAAGATATATTGAACTATTGAAATGCAAAAGATATTGACTGCCGTACTGTAAAAGTGGTCTTGAGACTTGGCTTGCCTACCTCCAACGGGCGCAGCAAATGAAGTTTACAAATTTATATCAAATTTGCATTGAAAGGTTATATTAATGGCTTCCAAAAAGAGTTTTATGTTTCAAAAGTGGTTACATGTTTACTTATTGGTAATAGCTGAAGAGATGGGGTTTGGAAGGAGCAGTGTAGCATTCATAGTTTAGAATGTGACTAGCTTGTCGAATATTAACGCATTGCTGCTTACAATTCACTACTCATTAAAGCATATTTATTTGAAGATATATTTGAATTAAAGTTTATTTATAATATACATATATTTTTATAAGTTGAATACTTCTATTTGCTGTAAATTTAAATGCCTGTGGTGCATATGTCGTGCAAAATTTTGTGTTTTAATTAGTATGACAGTTCGAAATGAATTTATTGTGAGCAACCTATGAATAATTTATATAATTGTTTATGGTTACTCTTAATAATTTTTTAAATAAATTTACAACTTTTTTTTGGCGGTTTCCCAAACTGTGCAACAAATGTTGAACCATAACATGTACAAAATAAAGGGTTTTCTAATAAGAGGTGTTATTTTGTTATTCAAGACAAATGTCATTTTTGATATAAATGATCGGATGTTTATTTTATAATAAAGAGGAAGGTATGCCGTTAATAATGAAAAACAACATCAGCCAAATGGCCACCACAACCACGCTTACAGGACCATATCCTTTTCATGAAATTTTCCATAACCAAATCGCAAAGTGGCTGCCCTATGTCCTCGATAGCCTCACGAATTCTATCTTTGTGGTCTTGAATCGACGCTGGGCTGTTGGCGTAGAACTTATCTTTCACGTGGCCCCAAAGGAAGAAATCGCAAGGTGTTAAATCACAAGATCTCGGTGGCCAATTGTTATCACCTCTTCGAGAGATAACACGGTCCGAAAACTTTTCCCTTGCCGAGCCTGAAATAGGCTAAACTGGCAACACTGGCAGGTGACCCAAATTTTGCCGCCCCTTAATTCTGCCGCCCTAGGCTTCAGCCTATGTTGCCTGTTGCCTAAATCCGCCACAGCTCTTACATATTTCAGCAAATTCTAATTTCGGATAAATGGCCTGAATGCAATATGACGACATAATTATACAAATCGGCTTACATTAAAATTTGACAATTGCTTTGGCGGTAAAACAACATTCTATGTGTTATACATATGGATGCCTCTCATCAACAAAGTAATGGAATAGGTAGCATACGGTTTCAAATCGATTTCGAATAAAATGGCCGATCAAATGCATTTTATACTCAATGTGTCCGTCTACTTTCACAAATCTTATATACATATGAGGAAGATGGCTTCAGACAAAAATAAGCAATCCAATTAAGCATAAAAAAACCAAAGACCAATACGTGAGCCTTATAAATAAGTAAACGTTGATAATATCATAAAAAATAACCCTAAAATACCCCTACCCAATTGCCCAGATACTTCTAAGTTGAACAAAACGTAGGTATGTAACAGGTCACTCAAAAAGTCCCCGGCCTGACATATAGAGGGCGACACCAATAAAAATTCTTTTATGGTGTTCGATAGCGCCATCCTTCATAAGATATGTGTCAAAAATTCATGTCATTTGGTTAACGCGTTCTCAAGTTATAGGCGTCAATGTGAAGCTACCTCAGTGTTTTTGTTAAAAATGGAAAAAAATAATAATTTCGTGTGCTAATTAAGCATTGCTTTTTAACCGGAGAAAATACGGTAGAAGCTAAACAGTGGCTTGATAAATATTATTCGGACTCTACTCCAGGGAAATCAATTATTAAAGACTGGTGTAACGAATTTAAACGTGGTTGTACTGACACCAAAGACGCTGAACGCAGTGGTCGCCCAAAAACGGGTGTTACCGAAGAAAACATCATAAAAATTCGAAAAATCGTTTTGACCGACCGTAAATTAAAATTGAAGGAGATAGCTGAGGTCTCAAAGTTATCAGAAGGCAGCCTATTCACAATTTTGCATGAACATTTGGGAATGAAAACAAAAGTTGGCAAAGTTGATAAATAAAATCGAATTTCGCTAAAATATTGTGTTTTTCTTAGTTAGGCCGGAGACTTTTTGAGTGACCTGTTATGTAGGTGTCACTACACCAAGCGCCAACAACATTAGCGAAAACAACAGCTATCACAGCAGCAGCAACAACAATAACAAAAAGTGTATAACGTAACTGCGTGGTTGTGGGGTATTTACTATTGGGTGTTTATGAAAGCCGCACAATAACCAACCTCTTTCTAATACACCATCCCTTCGGGCTCCGAAACGACTAGCAAAAACAGCCTGTGGGAGGGTTCTTGGATATTGATTTGAAGTTCACATATAAAACAAATTTTATTTTTGGAGGCCCCTGCCATTACGGATAGAAAGACAAAATATAAAGTACACGTAGACAGACACACTCGGACCAGATCATTCACATATTATTAGTTGCCTGGTTGTTGGGCAACATGTTGCGTCTCTACCCACCTTACCTATGAGTCTTGTCGCGTAGATCTTATCAAGACTCCCAAAAAGAAATCTTAGCACCGTTTCTATTTCATAATGAGGTAACAAATTTATTCATAAAATTATAAACTAGTATATCCCTTCATTGGGTGGATCTTAACAAAGCTAATAGGTCTTTTGTCTTAGATACAAATATGAATGTAAGTGGCTTGGCATTGTGTTTGCCGTTTCATAAGATACAAACAAAATATAAAAGATGAGTGTGAAAATTTATAAGTCTTGCGATACAAAATTTAACAAATATGCTTGAAGTTATTTACCAAGTCATACGATAAAAATTACAGAAATAATACTTAATATTCATTTAACCGTTTAGCATGGTTATATGCTTGGTATTAATTTTATGGGTTTTTTTCCCTGTTGGGTGTTGCAAAGCTTTTGCGCATTTTGACACGAATTCATAGTATTTCTTTTTTTTTTTTGTACAATAGAAAATAAATAGAAAAATAATCAGTATAGGTACTGATTTACAAATTTTTCATTTTTTTAGACTACAATATTGAGTTATTAAACTTTTTGAGTTTTTGGTACTGGTTTTTCATAGTGTGGGGTGTACAGGGCTTTGTTCTTTTTTTTTTACGTTTGAATTTTTCTGCTCATGTTACACATTAGCTTTCTTGATTTTTTTGTTCTTTGTGGGCTGTTTTTTCCAGATTACTAATGTTTTCAAGTTACAGTTTTCATTTTACGGTTTTTAATTTACAATTTTCAATCTTCAATTTACAAGTTACCCATTTTTTTCAATTTATAATTTCCCAAAATCTATACATATATCATATATGTCATATATGTATATGCATATTATACCTGCATAAGCATAACATACATACACATATATCACCTACATATGCATATCGTATCATTGATATTTTACATCATTTAAACAGTACTTGTTAGGTACATTTTCACAAAAGCTAAAGATCACAATAAATAACATCACTACACCAATACCACTCACCCATATTCCATCCGTGGCGAAGGCCTTCCTCACGTCGTTGTTGGTTGCTAGTTGGGGCAGAGCTATTATTTACTATGATCTCTTGATTTGTTTCAATTTATTTTTGTTTTTTGGGTTTTATTTGTATTGTGCTAGTATTTATTTTTTTAAAAAGAGGCTAGAAAATAAATGTCTGAGCTCTAGAGGTAAAGTTTGTGATTGCCTGTTGTACGCCGCCTTGTCCATAGTGGTGGGGTGCTAACCGCTGCGCTGCTATGTCGAAGCTACGTTGACGTCGAAGGCTGCTGATTGTGTTGTCCAATTCGGATTACTATGCTTAGCATCAGCTAAACGCACTGTATGATTTTAAATAATTACGTCAGTAATATGGGTTTCTTTTGGGAAGGATTTGGGGACTTTACTTACATTTGGTGGGCCTATGCCAATAAAAGATATAATCGAGATCACAATTAGGATCGACGTAATTTTTAATATTTCGGCTGGCACCGGTGGTAAAGTTTTCCAAACTTATTCCCAAATGGCAAATCAAATTCACTACGCACACGCGTTTTGAACGTATATATATAAGTATCTTGGTATTATTTTTCAAACAATGATAATGACTGGACTCTAGCACGTTGTGGTAATAAAAGATGGCTCTCAGCTTCATGTTGGCTTATATATGCGTATGCAAGCCGGAAATAGTTTGCTTCTTCTTGCGCTAATGTCAAATTGACATTGGAGACTTTAGTATTTAATACTAATAAATGAGGCTGCTAGAGTTTTCTTTGCAAAAACTACCATGCAAGTACCAAAAATGCCAAATACGCCTTATAAAGCCTTGCAGCACCAATTTGCAATATATTTCATTACTATAATTTCAAATTCCAATTTACCAAGTTTATTTAATTCTATTAATCCTAATTATAACTATAAGAGTATGACCTGTTCATCACAAGTGTAAAAACCCTTTCTCACACGCTTGTAAATGTGTAATTTTACTTTTTAGTCTTTTTTTGTTGGTTTAGTACATTGAATGCTAAATTTTTAGCCATTATATTATTTAAAACTAATTCATTAACCATACACCATATATATTTAAATAAATATATTTTTTTGCGACCAAACATAAAATTTTATGTTTTTTCCCTTGTAAAAACACTTTCTCGACAAACTGTATATGTTTAAATAAAATAAAATTTAAATTTTTAAACCAAAAATAAACAACAATATTAAATTTATATTAATAAATTTTGACAAGCAACAACAAAAATTACCATCTGTTTAGAACTATTGCCTTTCGGTCAACCGGACAGAAAAAACTGCACTTGCCCGCCCGCCCGTTGTTCAATACTCACGCACACGCACACTTTCCTATATGCTCGAAAAACAAATATGAATGAAGAGCCAAAACAAAATATGCAACACATCAGCCAACAACAACATAACACGTTAGAGCGGTGTAGAAGGCGGCGTTCGAATTTTTCTTCCATACTCGTCGCACGTTCTATAAATGCTTTAAGCAGCTGTAGTTTGCATACGTGCAACGAGTGTGGAAGAAAAATTCGAGCGCCGTCGTCTACACCGTTCTAACGTGTTAAGTTGTTGTTGACTGCTGTGATGCAAATTTTGTATTGGTTTCTATAATTATGCAAACGCACACATACAACACATACAAAATTTGCAACACAGCAGCCAACAACGACTTAACTAACACGTTAGAGCGCCTCGTCGCATGCATGCAAAACTACATCTGCATAAATGACCCGAGCAAATTTCAATATCGGCTCAACACTCGCTGACAAATTTTTTAAAGGCCGTTATTTCTACTCTATCTGTTTTTATACTCGTTGGTTGCATGCTGCATATGGCAGCGCCACACACAGTGTAATCGAAATACGACTCGCTCGATAAACAGTACGACACGTTGTGTAATGTAATTGTAATTGCTTTACCGGCAACAAACGATGGATACAACGGAGCATAAAGAAGGTATTTTTGCATATAAACAAAGTTAAGTCTTTAAGTAATGCTTACATTTTTTAGTCGATAGCAGCATAGATCTGCTGGTTATTGTGCTGGACACCAATCCATCGCAGCAAATTGTGCGTCAAAATTCATCCAATCTGACACAAATTTTGGAAAACGTGATTACTTTTAGCAATGCTCATTTAATGCTTAAGGCTCAAAACAAATTGGCTGTTATTTCATGTGCACATCATGCTACGTGAGTTTATTACTGATTACCATTAAAAAATGCATCATAAAAAAGCTGAATCTTTGCTAGTGACTTTCTATACCCACTACCGGAACATCAAATCGAGAATCGACAGATTGATGGACAGTATAAGGCATTTAGTTTGGTAGCCAAGACTATAAAGCAACAGCTGGGCAACATACTAATGAATGGACCACGCCTAAGTTCGCCATGTGAAAGCCTGCTTGCTGGCAGCATGTCCATGGCGCTGTGCTACATATCTCGGGTATGTATACTTTCGGTGCAAAAAATTACGCTTATTTATACTAACTTCTTGCAGCTGCAACGCAATGTCGCTGCGGGCGTCAAGATGAATTCGCGTATTCTTATGATAACCGGCAGCAATGAGTGCGCTTCCCAGTACATGACCTACATGAATGTGTTTTTTACCGCCCAAAAACTGGGCATTGTGATTGACACTTGCGCCTTGGACAAGACGTTAACTGTGCTTCAACAAGGCTGTGAAATTACTAGTGGTCAATTTCTTAAGGTTACTCAGCTCGATGGCCTATTGCAGTACTTGTTATGGGTGTTTTTGCCTGCGCCTCAAATGCGTCATAAATTGGTGCTGCCACCACCACCAAAAGTTGATTATCGTGCATCATGCTTTTGCCACCGCGAGCTGATCGACATTGGCTATGTGTGTTCTGCATGCCTATCAGTATTTTGTAAATACAGCCCCATTTGCACAACATGCCAGTAAGTATACTGCTCAATGAAAATATAATCTTTGTTCTTAACTTGCTTCCAAATTTTCAGCACAATTTTCAAGGCGCCCGGCCCTTTGTCAATAAAGCCAAAAAAGAAGATAAAAACTGATTAGCTTCTTAATACAATTTGTTGAAAAGAAAAGGATAACTCATAGTGGTCCATACGTTGTATTAATTTATCGTTCAATATCAGGTCACCAATTCTGAAAGTGTATTAAAAAGTCAAGAAATTGGACCACACTATCCTGTTCAAAATATTAAAAAAAAAAATCCACAAAAACTTGCTATTTTAACAACTTATGCATTTCTTACTAGTTTACTAAATAAAACACATTGGTCCAAAGTTGGCTGGCACGTAAGGCACTACCAATTGTCCATACTTCAAGCCCTTTGGATGCTCGAATTTAAAAACGTCACTAAAAAGTGATGTTTGCAGACCCCGGTTTTTAATAGTGGCCGTAATGCCATGCTCCGTGAATACCTTTTCCAGCGCCACATGTAAAACAGCATCGTTTTGTACAGGGTAGATTGAACAAGTAGAGTAAACTAAGCTGCCACCCGGCTTTAGCAATCTTACAATTGACAAGTATGCCAGCCTGCAATTCCGGCAAGCGTAGGAGCTCCTTTATTCTTGTTGGCTTAAATATATTGTTATCCTGCTCCATGAGCGCGTGTCTATTCGTTGTACAGGGCACGTCGACAAGAATTTTATCATAGCTGTCGTGTTTACTTATATTGCTTGCATCGCTTTGGTTAAAAACAGGGATAGCAAATAAGATTTATGTGGTTAAAAGAAATCAAAGGGAAAAAAGGCTTTGGATGGAAGTGCAAGCCACTAGCCGAAAAAGGATAAATTTTTACTCTTAATTTTTACCAAAAAAATCAAGCTTAACTCTAAGTAAGTAAGTAAGTAATATTTAAGTGTCTTAAGTCTTATTTTAAAATTTTAATTATATAAATATTATGAATACGACAGCTAATAAAAATTATTGACCAATTTTTTTTTTTATAAATTGAGAATAAGAGTTATTTTGCATTTTTTATTATATAAATAGAAAATAAGAGTTATTGAGGAATTTCTATTTTTAAAATTGAATTTAAATATATTTTGAGCCACGAAGTATATTACAATGATGGACATACCGTATGTTATAAAGGGTATATTAAGCTTGTGCAAGCCGAAAATGCATGTAACATATAAAAGGAGTCGTCGGAGACCCACCACCTAAAAGTTGATCAGAGTGACTGGAGAAGTCGTCCGTCTGTCCGTTTGAACGCCTAGATCCCAGAGATGGTAAGAGCTAGAGTAACCAAACTTTCACATCAGATCCCATATTATTCGATAGGAATAATGTTTAATTTTTTTTATATCGAGGTTAAATTATATAGCACCCATAAGGGTGTTTCAGACGACCTCGAAAAAAAACAAAAGTTTTAGATGGATAATTCGTTTGTTTAAAAAGATATCGTTACCAAATTTTAAAGCTCCCAAGCATTGTACCAAATTTAATTTAAATCGGTTGACTATATCATATAGCTCCCATAGGACCGATTGGCCAAAATAACTTATTTGATACTATTGTATATTCGCTGTTTCGTTTTTTTATAAAAATATCGTAACCAGATTTGGTATTTAAAAGTAATTTAAAGTACTTAAAAATGCACCCAATTTGAACAAAATCGGTTGACTATATTATATAGCTTCCACTGGACCGATAGGCCAAAAAATCCATTTTTGGACCAAATTCAGTATGATTCCTTTGTTTATAAAGGTATTGTAACCAAATTTGGCATCTGGAAGTTTTTTATTGCTTCCAAGCTTTGTACCAAATTTAATTAAAATCGGTTGACTATATTATATAGCTCCCATAGGGCCGATCTTCTAAAAAATGTATTTTTGAACAAAATTCGGGATGATTCGTTTGTTTATAAAGGTATTGTAACCAAATTTAGCATCCGGAAGCTTTTTATTGCTCCCAAGCATTTTGCCAAATTGAATTGAAATCGGCTGATTATATCATATAGCTCGAATAGGACCGATCGGCCAAAATAACTTTATTATAAAAAATGGCGGACGTAAAGTCGGGCGCGGACGACTTTAGGATACCCTGTACCACTAGCTTGTAATAAAGTCCGATTTCTTCGCAAAAAACCAAAAACAGAAGAATTTTTAAGCAAACATTTTTTTTTTGACCGATCGTTCCTATGGGAGCTATATGATATAATCCACCGATTTCAATAAAATTTGACACAGTGCTTAAATACCTTAAAAAAGATATGAATGCCAAATTTATTTCAAATATCTTTACAAACAAACAAAACACATCGAATTTTGTATAAAAAACGTGTTTTTGGACCGATTGGTCCTATGGGAGCTATATGATCCAGTCAAACGATTTGGATTAAATTTGGTACAGTGCTTAGGAACTATAAAATAGTATCGTATAGTAGCAGTATCGGACGAACAATTGCCGTGTAGCACCAATGCATTAGAGTGTGTGAGAGGCCCCAAGTGCAGTCCAGCATCTTTTTACATGCGTATAGGGCATTACTGGCCTTTTTCACACGCTCTTCCACATTGGCCTTCCACAGCAGCTTGTTATCCAGAACCACTCCTAGGTATCTAGTTCGCGTTTTCAGAGTCAGTAGAGAGCCGTTTAGTTTAGGTGGGGTCCACTGCGGGGTTTTGTATCTCCTGGTGAAGAGCAGTAGGTCCGTCTTTTCAGGATTAACGTCTAGCCCTGCATTAGTGGCCCATCGGTGAATCGTGTCCAGTGACCTTGTCATCAGATCACTGAGAGTTGAAAGGCATATGCCTGTGACTACTACAGCGATGTCGTCAGCATACGCAATTAGTTTTGTGGCTCTGCCTTCAAATTGTTTCAGAATCCAGTCGACTTCTAGGAACCATAGTAGGGGAGAGATGACACCACCTTGCGGGGTTCCTCTGTTCGTTTCCCTGGAGATTATGGCACCGTTCCACTCTGCCCTTATCCTTCTGCAGTTCAACAGACTGCATATCCACCGGTAAGTGCAGCTATTCGTGTCAATCGATTGAAGCCCCTCCTTGAGAGCTTCAAGCGACACGTTATTAAAAGCTCCGGCCATGTCCAGAAATACCGCGAGTGCGTACTCCTTGTGATCCATAGCACCTTCAATACATCGTGTCAGCGTGTGAAGAGCTTGTTCCGTAGATCTACCCTTCATGTATGCGTGTTGAGTGTCCGAGAAACCAGATCCCAACGAGGCTCTTATGTCTTCGTCAAGGATTTTCTCGAGCGATTTGAGTAGGAAGGATGTGAGACTGATCGGCGGATAGACCTTTCTTAGACCTTTCCTAGGGAAGAGGTGGCTGGTCTTTCCTGCTTTGGGAATGAACACAACCTTTGCCTCTCTCCATGCCGTAGGCACATAACCAAGTCTCAAGCACCCTTCAAATATTGCCTTAAGCCAAGGGATCAGCAAGTCCAGGGCCTGCTGAAGCATGGCTGGAAATATGCCATCTGGTCCCGGTGACTTGTATGGGTCGAAAGATCTCACCGCCCAGTCTACCTTGCCATGAGTGAATAAGCGCTGTATTTTGGCTTCGTCTCTGCTGTTAGTCAAATATTCTTGCGAGTTGATACCTGTAGGTACAGTATTTCCAGGAAAGTGTGCCGAAACCAGAGCTTCCAGCGATTCCTGACAATTACTCGTCCAGTTACCACAGTTATCGCGAATTGGGCCAGGAACAGAAGGCTGCTTTGATAGGAGTTTCCTAAGTCTGGCCGTCTCTGTTACCTTTTCGATACTGCCACAGAAATTCTTCCACGAGTTTCTTTTGGTGGTACGGACCGCGTTTTTGAATTCTTTGAGTGAATCTTTGTACTCATCCTAACTCACTTCACTTTCTGCCTGCTTCGCAAGCTTGAAGATTTCACGTATGTAGCGTCTTTGAACGCCCAGCTCCTTGTTCCACCAAGGTGGCTTGGACTTACGCCTTGTACGAGAAAGAGGACATGATACATGATAGGCACTGTTAAGATAAGAGGTTAGGGTTTCAACGGTTGTTTCAAGCGCGACCGTAGAGCTACTAACCATAGGGTTACCAAGTTTACGCTGGAGTGTGCGTCTGTACAGGTCCCAGTTCGTATTCTTAGGATTTCTGACAGGCGTTGCAGCGATTTTGGGGATAAAAACGAGATAAAAGGCTAAATATCTATGGTCAGAGAAAGAGGGTATACTAAGTACCCTCCAGTTCTTGACACTTATATCTTTTGTATGGAGAGTTATATCTAACACGTTACTGGAGGTGGGCCCAACGAAAGTGGGTTCCTCACCCCTATTGGCTATATGTATGTATACAAGCTACTACGAATTATGTTTTCTAGTAAAGACTCACCTCTTGTGTTAATGTCACCGCTGCCCCATGCTGAGTGATGAGCGTTCGCATCCGCTCCAACTACCAGCTGCTGCCTCCTCTTCATAAGATATGTGTCAAAAATTCATGTCATTTAGTTAACGCGTTCTCAAGTTATAGGCGTCAATGTGAAGCTACCTCAGTGTTTTTGTTAAAAATGGAAAAAAATAATAATTTCGTGTGCTAATTAAGCATTGCTTTTTAACCGGAGAAAATACGGTAGAAGCTAAACAGTGGCTTGATAAATATTATTCGGACTCTACTCCAGGGAAATCAATTATTAAAGACTGGTGTAACGAATTTAAACGTGGTCGTACTGACACCAAAGACGCTGAACGCAGTGGTCGCCCAAAAACGGGTGTTACCGAAGAAAACATCATAAAAATTCGAAAAATCGTTTTGACCGACCGTAAATTAAAATTGAAGGAGATAGCTGAGGTCTCAAAGTTATCAGAAGGCAGCCTATTCACAATTTTGCATGAACATTTGGGAATGAAAAAAAAAGTTGGTAAAGTGGGTGCCGCTGGACCAAAAATAACAACGAATTGACGATTCTGAGGCCTGTCTGGTGCTTTTTAATTTTTTTTTTTTTTAAATAAATTTTTTTTTTAATTAATGTATTTACCTTAGATGCAAATTATGTTGATAAATAAAATCGAATTTCGCTAAAATATTGTGTTTTTCTTAGTTAGGCCGGAGACTTTTTGAGTGACCTGTTATGTAGGTGTCACTACACCAAGCGCCAACAACATTAGCGAAAACAACAGCTATCACAGCAGCAGCAACAACAATAACAAAAAGTGTATAACGTAACTGCGTGGTTGTGGGGTATTTACTATTGGGTGTTTATGAAAGCCGCACAATAACCAACCTCTTTCTAATACACCATCCCTTCGGGCTCCGAAACGACTAGCAAAAACAGCCTGTGGGAGGGTTCTTGGATATTGATTTGAAGTTCACATATAAAACAAAATTACGGATAGAAAGACAAAATATAAAGTACACGTAGACAGACACACTCGGACCAGATCATTCACATATTATTAGTTGCCTGGTTGTTGGGCAACATGTTGCGTCTCTACCCACCTTACCTATGAGTCTTGTCGCGTAGATCTTATCAAGACTCCCAAAAAGAAATCTTAGCACCGTTTCTATTTCATAATGAGGTAACAAATTTATTCATAAAATTATAAACTAGTATATCCCTTCATTGGGTGGATCTTAACAAAGCTAATAGGTCTTTTGTCTTAGATACAAATATGAATGTAAGTGGCTTGGCATTGTGTTTGCCGTTTCATAAGATACAAACAAAATATAAAAGATGAGTGTGAAAATTTATAAGTCTTGCGATACAAAATTTAACAAATATGCTTGAAGTTATTTACCAAGTCATACGATAAAAATTACAGAAATAATACTTAATATTCATTTAACCGTTTAGCATGGTTATATGCTTGGTATTAATTTTATGGGTTTTTTTCCCTGTTGGGTGTCGCAAAGCTTTTGCGCATTTTGACACGAATTCATAGTATTTCTTTTTTTTTTTTGTACAATAGAAAATAAATAGAAAAATAATCAGTATAGGTACTGATTTACAAATTTTTCATTTTTTTAGACTACAATATTGAGTTATTAAACTTTTTGAGTTTTTGGTACTGGTTTTTCATAGTGTGGGGTGTACAGGGCTTTGTTCTTTTTTTTTTACGTTTGAATTTTTCTGCTCATGTTACACATTAGCTTTCTTGATTTTTTTGTTCTTTGTGGGCTGTTTTTTCCAGATTACTAATGTTTTCAAGTTACAGTTTTCATTTTACGGTTTTTAATTTACAATTTTCAATCTTCAATTTACAAGTTACCCATTTTTTTCAATTTATAATTTCCCAAAATCTATACATATATCATATATGTCATATATGTATATGCATATTATACCTGCATAAGCATAACATACATACACATATATCACCTACATATGCATATCGTATCATTGATATTTTACATCATTTAAACAGTACTTGTTAGGTACATTTTCACAAAAGCTAAAGATCACAATAAATAACATCACTACACCAATACCACTCACCCATATTCCATCCGTGGCGAAGGCCTTCCTCACGTCGTTGTTGGTTGCTAGTTGGGGCAGAGCTATTATTTACTATGATCTCTTGATTTGTTTCAATTTATTTTTGTTTTTTGGGTTTTATTTGTATTGTGCTAGTATTTATTTTTTTAAAAAGAGGCTAGAAAATAAATGTCTGAGCTCTAGAGGTAAAGTTTGTGATTGCCTGTTGTACGCCGCCTTGTCCATAGTGGTGGGGTGCTAACCGCTGCGCTGCTATGTCGAAGCTACGTTGACGTCGAAGGCTGCTGATTGTGTTGTCCAATTCGGATTACTATGCTTAGCATCAGCTAAACGCACTGTATGATTTTAAATAATTACGTCAGTAATATGGGTTTCTTTTGGGAAGGATTTGGGGACTTTACTTACATTTGGTGGGCCTATGCCAATAAAAGATATAATCGAGATCACAATTAGGATCGACGTAATTTTTAATATTTCGGCTGGCACCGGTGGTAAAGTTTTCCAAACTTATTCCCAAATGGCAAATCAAATTCACTACGCACACGCGTTTTGAACGTATATATATAAGTATCTTGGTATTATTTTTCAAACAATGATAATGACTGGACTCTAGCACGTTGTGGTAATAAAAGATGGCTCTCAGCTTCATGTTGGCTTATATATGCGTATGCAAGCCGGAAATAGTTTGCTTCTTCTTGCGCTAATGTCAAATTGACATTGGAGACTTTAGTATTTAATACTAATAAATGAGGCTGCTAGAGTTTTCTTTGCAAAAACTACCATGCAAGTACCAAAAATGCCAAATACGCCTTATAAAGCCTTGCAGCACCAATTTGCAATATATTTCATTACTATAATTTCAAATTCCAATTTACCAAGTTTATTTAATTCTATTAATCCTAATTATAACTATAAGAGTATGACCTGTTCATCACAAGTGTAAAAACCCTTTCTCACACGCTTGTAAATGTGTAATTTTACTTTTTAGTCTTTTTTTGTTGGTTTAGTACATTGAATGCTAAATTTTTAGCCATTATATTATTTAAAACTAATTCATTAACCATACACCATATATATTTAAATAAATATATTTTTTTGCGACCAAACATAAAATTTTATGTTTTTTCCCTTGTAAAAACACTTTCTCGACAAACTGTATATGTTTAAATAAAATAAAATTTAAATTTTTAAACCAAAAATAAACAACAATATTAAATTTATATTAATAAATTTTGACAAGCAACAACAAAAATTACCATCTGTTTAGAACTATTGCCTTTCGGTCAACCGGACAGAAAAAACTGCACTTGCCCGCCCGCCCGTTGTTCAATACTCACGCACACGCACACTTTCCTATATGCTCGAAAAACAAATATGAATGAAGAGCCAAAACAAAATATGCAACACATCAGCCAACAACAACATAACACGTTAGAGCGGTGTAGAAGGCGGCGTTCGAATTTTTCTTCCATACTCGTCGCACGTTCTATAAATGCTTTAAGCAGCTGTAGTTTGCATACGTGCAACGAGTGTGGAAGAAAAATTCGAGCGCCGTCGTCTACACCGCTCTAACGTGTTAAGTTGTTGTTGACTGCTGTGATGCAAATTTTGTATTGGTTTCTATAATTATGCAAACGCACACATACAACACATACAAAATTTGCAACACAGCAGCCAACAACGACTTAACTAACACGTTAGAGCGCCTCGTCGCATGCATGCAAAACTACATCTGCATAAATGACCCGAGCAAATTTCAATATCGGCTCAACACTCGCTGACAAATTTTTTAAAGGCCGTTATTTCTACTCTATCTGTTTTTATACTCGTTGGTTGCATGCTGCATATGGCAGCGCCACACACAGTGTAATCGAAATACGACTCGCTCGATAAACAGTACGACACGTTGTGTAATGTAATTGTAATTGCTTTACCGGCAACAAACGATGGATACAACGGAGCATAAAGAAGGTATTTTTGCATATAAACAAAGTTAAGTCTTTAAGTAATGCTTACATTTTTTAGTCGATAGCAGCATAGATCTGCTGGTTATTGTGCTGGACACCAATCCATCGCAGCAAATTGTGCGTCAAAATTCATCCAATCTGACACAAATTTTGGAAAACGTGATTACTTTTAGCAATGCTCATTTAATGCTTAAGGCTCAAAACAAATTGGCTGTTATTTCATGTGCACATCATGCTACGTGAGTTTATTACTGATTACCATTAAAAAATGCATCATAAAAAAGCTGAATCTTTGCTAGTGACTTTCTATACCCACTACCGGAACATCAAATCGAGAATCGACAGATTGATGGACAGTATAAGGCATTTAGTTTGGTAGCCAAGACTATAAAGCAACAGCTGGGCAACATACTAATGAATGGACCACGCCTAAGTTCGCCATGTGAAAGCCTGCTTGCTGGCAGCATGTCCATGGCGCTGTGCTACATATCTCGGGTATGTATACTTTCGGTGCAAAAAATTACGCTTATTTATACTAACTTCTTGCAGCTGCAACGCAATGTCGCTGCGGGCGTCAAGATGAATTCGCGTATTCTTATGATAACCGGCAGCAATGAGTGCGCTTCCCAGTACATGACCTACATGAATGTGTTTTTTACCGCCCAAAAACTGGGCATTGTGATTGACACTTGCGCCTTGGACAAGACGTTAACTGTGCTTCAACAAGGCTGTGAAATTACTAGTGGTCAATTTCTTAAGGTTACTCAGCTCGATGGCCTATTGCAGTACTTGTTATGGGTGTTTTTGCCTGCGCCTCAAATGCGTCATAAATTGGTGCTGCCACCACCACCAAAAGTTGATTATCGTGCATCATGCTTTTGCCACCGCGAGCTGATCGACATTGGCTATGTGTGTTCTGCATGCCTATCAGTATTTTGTAAATACAGCCCCATTTGCACAACATGCCAGTAAGTATACTGCTCAATGAAAATATAATCTTTGTTCTTAACTTGCTTCCAAATTTTCAGCACAATTTTCAAGGCGCCCGGCCCTTTGTCAATAAAGCCAAAAAAGAAGATAAAAACTGATTAGCTTCTTAATACAATTTGTTGAAAAGAAAAGGATAACTCATAGTGGTCCATACGTTGTATTAATTTATCGTTCAATATCAGGTCACCAATTCTGAAAGTGTATTAAAAAGTCAAGAAATTGGACCACACTATCCTGTTCAAAATATTAAAAAAAAAAATCCACAAAAACTTGCTATTTTAACAACTTATGCATTTCTTACTAGTTTACTAAATAAAACACATTGGTCCAAAGTTGGCTGGCACGTAAGGCACTACCAATTGTCCATACTTCAAGCCCTTTGGATGCTCGAATTTAAAAACGTCACTAAAAAGTGATGTTTGCAGACCCCGGTTTTTAATAGTGGCCGTAATGCCATGCTCCGTGAATACCTTTTCCAGCGCCACATGTAAAACAGCATCGTTTTGTACAGGGTAGATTGAACAAGTAGAGTAAACTAAGCTGCCACCCGGCTTTAGCAATCTTACAATTGACAAGTATGCCAGCCTGCAATTCCGGCAAGCGAAGGAGCTCCTTTATTCTTGTTGGCTTAAATATATTGTTATCCTGCTCCATGAGCGCGTGTCTATCCGTTGTACAGGGCACGTCGACAAGAATTTTATCATAGCTGTCGTGTTTACTTATATTGCTTGCATCGCTTTGGTTAAAAACAGGGATAGCAAATAAGATTTATGTGGTTAAAAGAAATCAAAGGGAAAAAAGGCTTTGGATGGAAGTGCAAGCCACTAGCCGAAAAAGGATAAATTTTTACTCTTAATTTTTACCAAAAAAATCAAGCTTAACTCTAAGTAAGTAAGTAAGTAATATTTAAGTGTCTTAAGTCTTATTTTAAAATTTTAATTATATAAATATTATGAATACGACAGCTAATAAAAATTATTGACCAATTTTTTTTTTTATAAATTGAGAATAAGAGTTATTTTGCATTTTTTATTATATAAATAGAAAATAAGAGTTATTGAGGAATTTCTATTTTTAAAATTGAATTTAAATATATTTTGAGCCACGAAGTATATTACAATGATGGACATACCGTATGTTATAAAGGGTATATTAAGCTTGTGCAAGCCGAAAATGCATGTAACATATAAAAGGAGTCGTCGGAGACCCACCACCTAAAAGTTGATCAGAGTGACTGGAGAAGTCGTCCGTCTGTCCGTTTGAACGCCTAGATCCCAGAGATGGTAAGAGCTAGAGTAACCAAACTTTCACATCAGATCCCATATTATTCGATAGGAATAATGTTTAATTTTTTTTATATCGAGGTTAAATTATATAGCACCCATAAGGGTGTTTCAGACGACCTCGAAAAAAAACAAAAGTTTTAGATGGATAATTCGTTTGTTTAAAAAGATATCGTTACCAAATTTTAAAGCTCCCAAGCATTGTACCAAATTTAATTTAAATCGGTTGACTATATCATATAGCTCCCATAGGACCGATTGGCCAAAATAACTTATTTGATACTATTGTATATTCGCTGTTTCGTTTTTTTATAAAAATATCGTAACCAGATTTGGTATTTAAAAGTAATTTAAAGTACTTAAAAATGCACCCAATTTGAACAAAATCGGTTGACTATATTATATAGCTTCCACTGGACCGATAGGCCAAAAAATCCATTTTTGGACCAAATTCAGTATGATTCCTTTGTTTATAAAGGTATTGTAACCAAATTTGGCATCTGGAAGTTTTTTATTGCTTCCAAGCTTTGTACCAAATTTAATTAAAATCGGTTGACTATATTATATAGCTCCCATAGGGCCGATCTTCTAAAAAATGTATTTTTGAACAAAATTCGGGATGATTCGTTTGTTTATAAAGGTATTGTAACCAAATTTGGCATCCGGAAGCTTTTTATTGCTCCCAAGCATTTTGCCAAATTGAATTGAAATCGGCTGATTATATCATATAGCTCGAATAGGACCGATCGGCCAAAATAACTTTATTATAAAAAATGGCGGACGTAAAGTCGGGCGCGGACGACTTTAGGATACCCTGTACCACTAGCTTGTAATAAAGTCCGATTTCTTCGCAAAAAACCAAAAACAGAAGAATTTTTAAGCAAAAATTTTTTTTTGACCGATCGTTCCTATGGGAGCTATATGATATAATCCACCGATTTCAATAAAATTTGACACAGTGCTTAAATACCTTAAAAAAGATATGAATGCCAAATTTATTTCAAATATCTTTACAAACAAACAAAACACATCGAATTTTGTATAAAAAACGTGTTTTTGGACCGATTGGTCCTATGGGAGCTATATGATCTAGTCAAACGATTTGGATTAAATTTGGTACAGTGCTTAGGAACTACAAAATACTCACGAATGTCAAATTTGGTCCCAATATCTTAACAAACAAACGAAACACAACAAATTTTGTTAAAAAATCGATTTTTGGAAGATCGGACCTATGGGAGCTATATGATATAGTCAACCGATTTTGTTCAAATTTGGCACATTGCTTAAGTGGTCTAAAAAATTTTCAAACGCCAAATCTGGCTAGGATATCTTTATTAAAAACGAAATATAGCGAATTTTTCTTTAAAAAAGTTATTTTGGCCGATCGGTCCTATGGGAGCTATATGATATAGTCAACCGATTTCGATCAAATTTAGCACAGTGATTGGGAACTATAACAAAACTTTACCAAATTTGGTTACGATATCTTCATAAACAAACGAATTATTCATCTAAAACGCTTTTTCTTTGTCGAGGTCGTCTCAAACACCCCCATGGGAGCTATATAATTTATCCCCGATATCAAAAAAATAAAATAAACTTGCCTCCTATGGAGTAATATGGGATCTAATGTGAAAGTTTGGTAAGTCTAGCTCTTACCATCTCTGAGATCTAGGCGTTCACACGGACGGACGGACGGACAGACGGACGGACGGACAGACGGACAGACGGACATGGGTATATCGACTTCTCTATTCACCCTGATCATATTTTAGGTAACTTTGGGGTGTCTCCGACGTCTCCTTCTATATGTTACATACATTTTCGACTTGCACAAACTTAATATACCCTTGGTACCATACCGTATCGTAACTAGATTTCTCCTTCATAATTGTTTAGGGTACCCAAGCAGTGTATCCAATTTGAACATAATCCGTTGACTATATTATATAGCTCCCATAGGGCCGATCTTCCCAAAAAAAATATTTTGGACGAATTCGGTATGATTCGTTTGTTTATAAAGGTATTATAACCAAATTTGGCATCCGGAAGTTTTTTACAGCTCTCAAGAATTGGACCAAATCTGTTAAAAATCGGTTGACTATATCGTATAGCTCCCATAGGACCCATAATTTATAAATAATTTGCTATAATTCGTTATTTAATAAAGATATTGTATTTAGATTTGGCATTCAGAAGTTTTTTAAGGGTACCCATGCAATGTACCAAATCTGATCAAAATCGGTGGACTATATTATATAGCTGCCATAGGGCCGATCTTTCAAAAAATCTATTTTTGGACAAAATAAGGTATGATGCGTTTGTTTATAGAGGTATTGTTACCAAATTTGTTATTTGGAAGTTTTTTATAGCTCCCAAGCATTTTACCAAATTAAATTGAAATCGGTTGATTATATCATATAGCTCCAATAGGACCGATCGGCCAAAATAAATTTTTTTATAAAAAATTCGCTATATTGCATTATTTAATAAAGATATCGTAACTAGATTTCTCCTTCATAAGTTTTTTAGAGTACCCAAGCAATGTATCCAATTTGAACATAATCCGTTGACTATATTATATAGCTCCCATAGGGCCGATCTTCCCAAAAAAAATATTTTGGACGAATTCGGTATGATTCGTTTGTTTATAAAGGTATTATAACCAAATTTGGCATCCGGAAGTTTTTTACAGCTCGCAAGAATTGGACCAAATCTGTTAAAAATCGGTTGACTATATCGTATAGCTCCCATAGGACCCATAATTTATAAATAATTCGCTATAATTCGTTATTTAATAAAGATATTGTATTTAGATTTGGCATTCAGAAGTTTTTTAAGGGTACCCAAGCAATGTACCAAATTTGATCAAAATCGGTGGACTATATTATATAGCTCCCATAGGGCCGATCTTCCAAAACATCTATTTTTGTACCAAATTCGGTATGATTCGTTTGTTTATAAAGGTATCATAACGAAATTTTGCATTCGGAAATTTTTTAATTTCCCCAAGCATTGTACCAAATTTATTTAAAATCGTTTGACTATATCATATAGCTCCTATAGGACTGATCGGCTAAAATAACTTTTTTTATACAAAATTCGCTATATTTCGTTTTATCATAAAGATATCGTAACTAGATTTGGTATTCAGATGTTTTTTAGAGTCTCCAAGCATTGTACCAAAAATGTACCACTTTTTGTTATAGCCTATTCACT
Organism: Chymomyza amoena; assembly: GCA_037043745.1. Classification (NCBI taxonomy): domain Eukaryota; kingdom Metazoa; phylum Arthropoda; class Insecta; order Diptera; family Drosophilidae; genus Chymomyza; species Chymomyza amoena. Next base: position 118,299 of record JBAMAX010004088.1, on the reverse strand, counting down.
CTGAGGCACATTTAACATCTAACATCTTTTGCCGAAGAACATCATTCCAACATCTTGTGGAAATGTTCCTATTCTATTGCGTCCCGATGAGAAATTGTTCGATTATTTTCCTGTGCAGTTCTAAATTCGCCCCGAAATTGTAAACAACGTCCACAAATAGATTGGTTTCCTTAAATTCGTAAGAAGGCGCCAATTTAAAATGTGAGGCAATATATAGATAAAAAAATGGCGGACGTAAAGTCGGGTGCGGACGACTTTAGGATACCCTGTACCACAAGCTTGTAATGAAGTCCGATTTCTTCACAAAAAACCAAAAACAGAAGAATTTTTAAGCAAAAAATTTATTTTTCACCGATTGTTCCTATGGGAGCTATATGATATAGTCAACCGATTTCAATAAAATTTGACACAGTGCTTAAATACCTTAAAAAAGATATGAATGCCAAATTTATTTCGAATATCTTTACAAACAAACAAAACACATCGAATTTTGTATAAAAAACGTGTTTTTGGACCGATTGGTCCTATGGGAGCTATATGATCTAGTCAAACGATTTGGATTAAATTTGGTACAGTGCTTAGGAACTACAAAATACTCACGAATGTCAAATTCGGTCCCAATATATTAACAAACAAACGAAACACAACAAATTTTGTTAAAAAATCAATTTTTTGGAAGATCGGACCTATGGGAGCTATATGATATAGTCAACCGATTTTGTTCGAATTTGGCACATTGCTTAAGTGGTCTAAAAAATTTCCAAACGCCAAATCTGGTTACGACATCTATATGCTATATGATATAGTCAACCGATTTCAATCAAATTTGGTACAGTGATTTGAAACTATAAAAAACTTTCGAATACCAAATTTGGTTATGATATCTTCATAAACAAACGAATTATTCATCTAAAACGCTTTTTGTCGAGGTCGTCTCAAACACCCCCATGGGAGCTATATAATTTATCCCCGATATCAAAAAAATAAAATAAACTTGCCTCCTATGGAATAATATGGGATCTTATGTGAAAGTTTGGTAACTCTAGCTCTTACCATCTCTGAGGTCTAGGCGTTCACACGGACGGACGGACAGACGGACAGACGGACAGACGGACGGACGGACGGACAGACGGACAGACGGACATGGGTATATCGACTTCTCTATTCACCCTGATCATATTTTAGGTAACTTTGGGGTGTCTCCGACGTCTCCTTCTATATGTTACATACATTTTCGGCTTGCACAAACTTAATATACCCTTGGTACCATACGGTACAGGGTATAAAAATGTACAAGCCGATCCAGCATGCGTTTCATTCGAAGCTTTGAGTTTGATGAAAGGAAAAAAGTAGAAATCAATTTTATGCATTTGTTTTGTATTTAACCTATTACATTTGAATATTCAATAACATATCGTGGGTCATTAAAATATATGGGCGATGATTCGACGGTGATTAACATTGTAATGTACAGTTACTGAGCCAAATTAAAATTTTGGATTTGTTTTGGAAGAAAATTCTTAACAATTAAATAAATATTATTGGTTTAATTTAGTTTAGATTTTAGTAATAAGAAATAAATATTAAACAAATAATATATTGTTTGTTTTTTTAAATTTAAAAATAGAGTAACTAATAAGAATAGATTATTTAGTATTTATAAGTAATTTGTAACAGTTTTAGTTTTAGTCGAGACACACACCACCAACGAAAGTACTTTCACGGCGAAAGTGAACTGTCACCTTGACATTCACTTGACATAAGCCACTGTTAAGTAAATGTTAATTAGCTAAGCAGAGGTCATGGCCTCGTAGTCTTTCGTTTGTCCGATCTTTTTAATATGAACCGTCCTAGAGAGCAGTTGGATGCTGCAACTAGGTAAGATTTTCGACCTTAACATCACTCTCAATTTTTTTTAATCCAGAGAAATCTGGTACTTCCTTTCATAAAATATAATTTGCAGCCCAAAAATAAAAAAAATAAAGCCTTCGCGCAGCCGCGCCAACAATAATTTTTCAATAAATTTGATAAATTACAAAACAATTTTCTTGCACCACATTGCTAAACATATGATGCAAAATTTCTGCAAAAATCTACAAGTTCAATGGCCTCAAGCAAAAGGTAACTATAAAAAAATAACAATAATGCATATGTTACATATGTTTTGCTATTTTTGCAAGCATTTAATGTTTTTTCTTTGGTTATTCTTCAACTTTTAGTAACTACTCACAAAAAGTAGCAACAAAAACCAGCATCAGAGGGAGAAAACGAAACTGACGCTAGCTAGGTAGCTAAATTGATGAGCAAATTAGTCAGCCGCCGGAGAGAGATATGCAAAAAAATATCATCTAATAATATAAAACAGTGCAAAAAAAAAAAAAATTCAATTTGCTTATACCTACATATACGTAGATTAAAAAATCACGTCCCCTGAAAAAACCAAAGAAAAAGTACCTAAATACGAAGTGCCAAGTGGGTGTGTGTGTCGAAAATTTACAAAAAAAAAAACAAAAAAAACGTTAAAAATTCAAAAAAAAAAAAAATAAATAAATCACAATCACAATCACCTATACTAAGAAAATATATGTAATAATAATAATTAACAGTAAACCATAATATAAACCATCTTCTGTATATGGACGATATTAAAATATATGCAGCCACCCAAACACAATTACATAGTCTTCTTAAAGTTACAGAAACAATAACAAAAGATATTGGTGACACTAAACAACGAAATTTTAGAAAACATGACACATGGGGAAGAATACGAATACTTAGGTTTCCAACAAAATACAAAAATCAACCACACCTCTATCAAAAAACAACTTACACAAACGTATAGACAAAAACTCAAACATATCTTGAAAACACACCTCAATTACCGAAACTTGTTTAAAGCTATAAACACATATGCCATCCCAACCCTTACATACTCCTTTGGAATAATAAACTGGACCACCACCGACCTAAAAAACCTAGAAATAACCACCAGAAAATTATTAACCAAATAAAGAAAACTACACCCAAATTCATGCGTTCAGAGAGTCTCACTCCCACGATCAGAAGGTGGAAGGGGACTCATAGATATAATTAATCTACATAATAATCAAATTTTAAACCTCAGAAACTACATAACTTCCTTACCAATCCATCTAATCTACATCGCACAATAGCCTTAGTAGACAAAAAATACACACCACTCAACCTGCATAACCGTGAATACACACCCATCAATAACACAATACATGATAAAATGACCGCATGGGCAGAAAAAGAAATACATGGAAGACATCCGTATATCATGCAAAGCAGTAACATCGATCACAAAAACTCATACACATGGCTAAAGAAAGGAGAACTCAATCCAGAAACCGAGGGGTTCCTCATAGCCATACAAGATAAAGTGATCGCCACCAGAAACTACACAAAATACATAATCAAAAACCCCAACGTAGTCTCCAATAAATGTAGAAAGTGTCATCAAAAACCAGAAACAATAGAACACATAATAACAGGATGCCAAATAGAACAGAACAGAATACATGGAAAGACATAACATAGTTGCTAAAATCATCCACCAACAAATAGCCATCAAAACTAAACTCTTAACTCAATATTAACCAAATTATAAATACTCCCCCCAAAATATACTTGAAAATGAAATGTTCAAACTATATTGGGATAGAACAATTCAAACAGATCATACAACAATACACAATAGACCAGATATAACCCTTATTGATAAAACAAATAAAAACACGTTCCTCATAGAAATAAGCACACCATCCGATAATAATATACTAACATACTAAATACACAGAGAAAATAGAAAAATACCTCGAGTTAGCCCAAGAAATCAAAAAAATATGGAAACAAAAAAGAGTTGAAATTATACCATTCATAATATCACCCACGTGCATATTACACAACACATTCATAAAAAATCTAAAGAAAATGCAGATACCCATATCCACCCACTACCATATTCAAAAAGCAGTAGCGTTAAAAACATGCAATATAGTAAGAAAATTCCTTACACAATAAAAACAAAAATAGAAAGCAACCCCGACTTGCAGATGAAAACTGCCGTCGGAGTGTTGTCAAATGGTCCCCCGCTCAACCACTGAAGGGGAGAAATATAAAAAAAAAAAATATAAAAAAAATAAAATATTAAGTATAATAATAAGAATTTTTTTTTTTGTTTAAAAGAGTGGAAATTAACTAAATTTAGTTGACTAAATGTGCAATACAAAGCAAACGAAAAGTTTAATATGATAATTATTTAAAGACCAGTGCTTCTCAAACCTCGCGTAAAACAAGAAAACGCGCAAAGAGCGTGGCAAAAAACTGCAGTGTAAAATTATTTTGTTCTCTTTTTTTTTGCTGCTTATTTGATTTATATATATTTTTGTAAAAACTAAAAGTTAATAACATATGGTGAAAAAAATACAAAAATCTTACCAATATATATATATCTTATATATAAAATTCTCGTGTCACAATGTTATGATCCTTTGAAGCTTATGGACTCACGAACGGCTGAACCGATTTGGCTAATTTTGGTCTTGAAATGTTCGTGGAAGTCCAAGGATTGTTTAAGGTTGAGAAAATATAAAAAATTGCGACGAAAATACTAAAAAGGACAATTAGATTTTCTAATACAAATTTTTTTTTAAATTTAGGTTGGCATTGTGTACATTGTCAGATTAACTAATATTTTTATACCCTGTACCGTATGGTCCAAGGGTATATTAAGTTTGTGCAAGCCGAAAATGTATGTAACATATAGAAGGAGACGTCGGAGACACCCCAAAGTTACCTAAAATATGATCAGGGTGAATAGAGAAGTCGATATACCCATGTCCGTCTGTCCGTCTGTCCGTCTGTCCGTCCGTCTGTCCGTCCGTGTGAACGCCTAGATCTCAAAGATGGTAAGAGCTAGAGTTACCAAACTTTCACATTAGATCCCATATTATTCCATAGGAGGCAAGTTTATTTTATTTTTTTGATATCGGGGATAAATTATATAGCTCCCATGGGGGTGTTTGAGACGACCTCGACAAAAAAAAAGCGTTTTAGATGAATAATTCGTTTGTTTATGAAGATATCGTAACGAAATTTGGTATTCGAAAGTTTTTTATAGTTCCCAATCACTGTACCAAATTTGATCGAAATCGGTTGACTATATCATATAGCTCCCATTAGACCGATCGGCCAAAATAACTTTTTTAAAGAAAAATTCGCTGTATTTCGTTTTTTAATAAAGATATCCTAACCAGATTTGGCGTTTGGAAATTTTTTAGACCACTTAAGCAATGTGCCAAATTTGAACAAAATCGGTTGACTATATCATATAGCTCCCATAGGTCCGATCTTCCAAAAAATCGATTTTTTAACAAAATTTGTTGTGTTTCGTTTGTTTGTTAAGATATTGGGACCAAATTTGACATTCGTGAGTATTTTATAGTTCTTAAGCACTGTACCAAATTTAATCCAAATCGTTTGACTAGATCATATAGCTCCCATAGGACCAATCGGTTCAAAAACACGTTTTTTATACAAAATTCGATGTGTTTTGTTTGTTTGTAAAGATATTTGAAATAAATTTGGCAATCATATCTTTTTTAAGGTATTTAAGCACTGTGTCAAATTTTATTGAAATCGGTGGATTATATCATATAGCTCCCATAGGAACGATCGGTCAAAAAAAAAATTTTTGCTTAAAGATTCTTGTTTTTGGTTTTTTGTGATGAAATCGGACTTTATTACAAGCTAGTGGTACAGGGTATCCTAAAGTCTTCCGCGCCCGACTTTACGTCCGCCATTTTTTATCTAGAACTAGTGAGCCCGGCATACGTTGTCCTGCCCAAACTTTTTGGATTCTCTTAAAGTGAATAAACATCGTAAGATTCTTCAATTAGCTTATCTAGACAATCACAAGATTTTAAGATCAGTTGACTTTCATGACTCTCTAAAAAGCCGTATGGACGATCTTAAGTATTCTTAAGAGAGCTCGCATCTCTAATAAATTCATGCCCCACAGAAACTACATTTTAACCCCTTTGCGACTACGCTTCTGGCTGTACTTAATGTCCAATATCCGGTGCCGAACAATTTTCTACTATATTAACGATATTCACAAAAATGCGTATATCTCACGAACCAATGCTCGAAAACATATCGCAATTGGCTTAAAAGCAAATTCGGAACTATTTCATGGTACTTCGAATGGTTTCCGGATGCACAGTCTTTTGAAGTGTTGTCCAGATAATCGAACTGATTTTTACAGCGCTTTGGAATGGGTTTTTGTCTATAATATGTTTAACGCTGCGTTTGTCTCTATTATTTAATTTCGTCGGACGACCATTCCTGGGCTTGTTTTTATCCCGATATTCGTTTTTAAAACGAGCTATGACCTTTTGGACTCTTGAATGGAGTCTTGACAACATTTTTCCAATTTCGGAATTATTTTGCTTTCTTCAATTGAAAGCTCCTTACGCTTCATGTTTGCAGTTAATAAGGCAAATATTGGCAGCGGAAAATTCCCATACGCGCTTACGAAAGTAAAGCAAAGATATGCACAAAAGTCGCATTGCAAAAATCAAAACAAACCAGCTGTAACAACGTAAATTCGGTATTCCGTCTAAGTGTACTAAGACTTTTGTGGCGCTGAATTAATGCCATTTTTTAGTTTTTCAGAATTTAAGGAAATTTGTTAATGAATTGTTGTTTTTATTTCGCGTTTGTTTGTTTGTATTTTGCGCGCGCCTTTTAAATCGAAATTTCCGGAAACTTTTTTTTTTATGTATGCACTTATTTAACCAGAACTTTATTGACTCGCACTGGCGCACTGTCGAACTTAGACTGACCTTTGCAGACATTAAGCCTGACTAAGGCAGCTAATCTTTAAAGACATATAAAAGAAAGCAATGCAAATTAACTTTTTACTTCATATTTTTGTTTTTTATATATAATAATATCTTTATTCAATTTTTGTTCATTGTGTTGTTATGTTCATTTGTGCCATCCGATTAAGACTGAAAAGTAAATATAGCTTAACTTAATCTAGATACCTAATCTAAGCTTTCTTACTAAAGCTCAAAGACACAAGCTTTGATGCAAGAGCGATCAATATATTTTCAAGCTAGCTCAACGGCATTGAGTGCAGCTTGAGAATGAGCTTTATCTTTTATATTTATTTTATCTTTTATATATATACTCTTACTGAGAGAACGTTAACTTGCACATGAAGAGCGCGCATTATGTGACATATACATACCTTCTCTTGCTCTTTCCCATGCCTAGTGCAATTTAACGCCGCTCGCGCCAAAACTTCTAACTGCATAATAGTACGACTAAGAGCGGTCGTTGACCCCCTAAAGAGCGCTGTTACTAACTTAGCGAGCTTTTACGGGTGCCTATTTTCAAAGTACCAGAAGTAACGACATTTTAGGCAATTTTTACTGGTCAAAGCAAATGTGAATAGCACTAATTTAGGGGAATTCCCTTTATGTGCATACAATAAAATTTACTGGTCAGAGCAATTGAAACGTGTTAATATTTTGTGAACTGTCAATGCAATAAGACGTGTTTGGTAAAGAAATTTTTTGTAGGCAAATTTGATTTTCCATTACATTTAATTTTAACGCATTAAGATAAAAGGTAAGCCAAAAAATATTTTATATTTATTCAGTTATTTTTATTTTTTAATTTTGTTAAATATTTTATGTATCCCTAAAAGAAAATGCCAAAAAAAAAAACCAAGATTGAAATTTTAGCTCGCCTTCGAAATGGAGAAGGCTCAACTTCTCTTGGCAAAACGTTCGGTCTAAATGAAACCACAATAAGAACTATAAAAAAAAATGAAATTGCAATTAGGCAATCGGTGATTTCTGGAACGTACCTATCTGTTAAGTCTTCATCATACACTAGAGATGCTGTTAAAGATAAAATGGAAAAAGCACTCATAATATGGCTTGAGGACAATGCCCAAAAACAAATTCCCGTAGACGGAAACAATATCAAACAGCAAGCATTAAAGTTCTATAATATGATAAAAGACGAACAACCGTCTACATCCACACAATCAACTCCTTAGAAGAGCTACGTATTTTCTGCAAGCACAGGTTGGATGAGGGGATTTCTCCATAGGCATGCGCTTCATAATATAAAAATCAAGGGCGAGATTGCGAAGACGAAATATTACATTTTGCGATAGTGATAGTGAAGAACCTGTAAAATTAACTGAACATTTAATTCAAGAAGGACTTCAACTTGCAAATAAATTAGGACACCATTTCGTCATAAATGATCCCAATGTCGAAAGAGCTGCACAATTCCAACGTGTTTATGTTGCTGTATTTATGAATATCATTTATTATATTTTATTTTTTTACCTTAAAAATTGAATTACCCATTCTTTCTGTTCACAACATAGTTGTTTAGTTCCTGAACTTGCCATACATTTAATTTATTTTTTTTAAGATTAGAGTGCATATCTTTTTAATCTTCAATAACTATGCTTCTAAAAATAAGCATTATATAATATATGTGATTTAATAAAATAAACATGAATTCTTGTTCTTAAAAAATTGTTGATTTTCACTAATAATAATAGGTTTTAGAGATTAGGAACCAATCACCCATTTTTGTATACGATCAATTTCTTTTTTTACACGGTTTTTTTTACACGGCTTCTTCTGGAACCAATCTACCGTGTAAAAACAGACTTAGGTGTATATATGAATTTATATGCATGCTATGTATATAAACATCAGAAACTTTATTAATAACGCATAAAACAAAACAGTTCATAAAAATAACGACCTGAAGGGCTCTCAGCATTTTCCAACCCTATGCTGCTACGACGAAATGGGTAACCTTACAGCGGATGACGATATCCGACAAAGATGGGAACGTCACTTCAACAATCTCCTGTGTGGCGACGGCGGAAACGGAACATCAGAGGCCTTTGAAATCAGCTCCGAATCAAGCGAGGAGGTCCTACCACCGAGTCTTGAGGAGGACCAACTCTCGATCAAGCGCCTCAAGAGTTCCGGCTCAGATGAAATATATGCCGAGCTAATAAAAGCGGCGGGCCCCGAATTCTAGGAATTTCAACACAGACCAAGGTAAGAGAACTGTATGCCAAAGGACTAGAATCTTGGTCTCATCTGCCCCATCTACAAGAAAGTGACAAGAAGGTGTGTCAAAATTAAAGAAGTATATGCAGGGTATAAGGTCTTATTCAGTATCTTGTGAGAACGACTGAAGCCACATATGGCTGGCACGATAGGAGATTACCAATGCGATTTCAGACCAGGCAAGTCAACTACGGACCAAATCTTCGCTCTGCTCATGATTTTTGGGAATACGCTAGAACGCAATATCGATACCCACCACCTGTTCATCGACTTTCGACAAGCTTACGACAGCATAATCATGGAACATCTTTATGTCGCCATACAGTCTCTGGGCTTTCCCACCAAGCTCTTAAGCCTTAGCCAACTGACGGTCAAGAATGCAACATGAGCAATTAGGGCTTCCGACAAGGGTACGCACTTTCGTGTGACCTCTTCAATATATGTCTCGAACTGTAATGCGCAGTCTTCTGAAAACCATACCAATTGCTTGGCTACGAGGACGATATATACAAAGCTGCGTGCAACCAGGCCCGTTTAAGGTAAGCTTTCACGACCATAGAAAAGCACGCTGGGGGGTCTGAAGGTAAACGAAGGCAAGACCAAGTATATGGTGGCAACACGGACAGCCTCTAGCCAGCACAGGATGGGGCAAAACATCACTATCGAATCCTACAACCTAAGCAATGCTTAGAATGCAGGAAGATACAGCTGAACAAGAAGCTGGTTGTGCCCATCGCTATCTACGGCGCCGAAACCTGGACTATGACTGCTTCTGATGAGGAGCTATTAAATCTGTTCGAACAAATCAGCCCAATCTGCGAGAATGGCCAATGGAGGTTACGATTTAATCACGAAATATTCGGTCTGTACTATAACACCAAAATTGTTGCCGAAATCAAACAGCAGGGATTAAGATGGGCAGAAGGACTGCCCCACGAGGCTTACTCTGTATAGCGGCCCTAGACGTCGTGTACAGAGTGATATAGATGCACTGGGCATCCACGACTGGAAAAATAAAGCGGATAACAGGGAAAAATGGAGGCGAGCGATACAGGCCTAAATCCACGTTGGGTTTGTCGCTCCATAGAAGAAGAAGAAGCATAAAAATAAAATGAGTGTTTAAAAAAAATTATTTGAAGTTTAAAAAAAAATCCCTAAATACATGACACATTTGGCACAGTGACGATTTGCCAAAATTTAAAATCAACAAAAGAAATGAAGATGTACTTAGAGCAAAAAAACTAAAAAAAAGGAAAGCTAAATTTATGCATATCCAGTGATAAAATAAAATGCAACAAATTTATGCGAGTTTTGTAGAATTTGCATTAAGTGTTACCCAACACAGTTCAACCTGTTTTTTTTTTTACTGTCACACACTGGATTGTTTCTTGTTCCTAAGCTGCTCAAACACATGTCACAATAAATGCTCACAAATTAACATAAAATACAAAGTGAATATTTTTTTTGCCTATGCAAATATGGAATAAATGTTTTATGAGAAAGCCGAAATTAATTTAACACGCTCAATATGCAAAACATAAAATAGAAAAATAGAAGATAATGAGAAGAGGCCTATCGGACACTACAGTGATAAACCGAACTGTGATAAATATCGGCGAAAATAAGTGAAGCGGGCCACTTTTATGGCGACCTTCTCCGATTTTGATGATTTTTACACAGTTGGTAGAGCTGCTAGCCATTAGAAACCACGCCCAAATTTATTTCAAAATTCCGATTATTTATCGAGTTATCGATAACTGAATATCGGTTTTTTCATTTTTGGACTATTTTTTGATAAGCCATATCTTCTAAACGATTAAAGATATTGACGCGAATTTTTTTTAAAATGGCAGATAAAATATTAAATTTAAAAAAATGAATTGGAATTTAAAAAAAAAATTTTTTTTTTTAATTTTTTATCATTTTTAATTTTAAATTTAAAAATTGAAAAGTGATCTACCACTTTTGAAAAAAAGTGTGTATGTCATTTTATGCGTGGATATTCGCTGAAAAAGACGCAAATATAAAAAGAGTGTAACTCGTAGAACTGTAGAAGTTATGCTTATTTTTGTGATGGCACCTCGCATTTTCGCCATAGTAAACAGTCATCGAAAAATGACACAAAAGATTAACTCTTCCGAATTTTAAGATAATAAGTTCAAACTTGACATGAATAATGGTTTTGACATTTTAAGATCAACTTGAAAAGTACCAATGAGTATCATGACCCTGTCTCTAGATATTAAAGGTCAAAGGTCACAAAAATCGGTTTTTTGCAAATAACATTTTACCAGTATTTTAAAATGTTTCCCAATGTTCTAAATAATTGTAAAGCATAAATATTTTTTATAGCAATAAATAAATTATCTAGCAACTATAAATTTGAAAATCTCTCTTCCAAGTCGGTAGACTTGGGCTGATGGTAGCCCCTGTGGAAACATCTACGGGCAACAATGATTCACGGATGGATCCAAAACTGAGCAGGCTGTATGTGTTGGTGTTGTTGGACCAAGCACCAGAATCTCTACAGCAATGGGCATCTGGCTCAGCGTCTTTCAAGCGGAGATTCATGCCATAGAGATCTGCTTCCTTAGTATCCTTCTATAGGGAACTAGGGCAGCAAGCATATGCATTTACTCAGATCTCCTGCTTCATTCTGTGGTATGGGTGAGTCCAAAATCAAAACCATGATAAACAAATGGGCTGCAGGAGAACATAGGAGATACTGGTTCTCCTTACCGGGGCTTCGTCAAGCAAAAGTGTTTGTTAAACCTCTAGATACGGTCAAGGTCTTGGCAGAGCGGATTTAAATCTCCTGGGGGCATACCTATCTGGCCACCACACTATTAGATACCATCTACAGAAAATTGGCATATCGTACTCTTCAGAGTGAAGAAACTGTCTCGAAACCAATGAAACTACCAGACATATTCTCTGTGGTATGGGACAGAGCCTGTCACTTGGCAAAGGAACGGATTAATTAATTCCATCTTAGGTCAATAAAAACAAAAGACCTACTGCTATTCAAGCGGAAAGTCTTTTGCTTTAATTTATGGATATGGTACAAAAGATATTTTGGTCGCAGTGCCCCACCTCTTTGTGAAAAAACCTTACTGGAAAAAAAAAATATATATAAGTTTAAAGTAAATCTTTTAAGAATGCCAAAAATAAATTTTATTTAAGACACTCTAATAATGCGTCGCTAAGCCTAAAGTTAGTCGAATCGACGAGCCATGCTAATTTATTTGTAATTTTCTCTTTTGCTTATCCATTAAAGTCAGTTATTGAAGATATGTATACAGAACAGGCCAAAAGTATGGATATTCCTACAAAAACAATTAACATTATCTGATTTTTCTAGTTGGTGACTAGTTTCGATGTGCTTATGACAAATTAGAAGAATCTTTTATTAAAGAATATTTGAAAATGGAAATTTTTGGCCTTAGTCACTTCGGACGATTTAGAGAAGATTTTCCACAAGTATGTCTTACCACGTATGCCTGAGACAATGCCATTTATATGAGGAAGGCGAGATGGTCGCAGAACTGTTACACGGCGGTCCAACACATGTCATGGAAGCTTTATAGGATTGATGTCGGAGTATTGTGACGAGGAATCCATGATCTTGGGCGAACCAAGCTCTTCTTTCTTTTTTTAATCGCTCGAACACAATTCGCAAGTATGTTTTAGATCATTAACTTCTTGGGAAATAAATTCTGGGGACCCAATCATTTCCTGATGGTATAAATTGTCCCTCAATTCTATAAGTTTTCCATAACATAGCAACTCCAACCCTAAACTATTTCATAACCACAAACTTTTTTAATATTCACTGAGCAACATTCTCCAATTGGCACCGATTACATTTGAAAATGTGAAATTTTGACTCGTCGGACCAGAGCACAGACAATTGACCAAATTTTCATCATTATTTTTTCCTGCAATATCCATTTGATTATATTCAAAAAAAAATTGGACGATTGATTGACTTAGGGCTGTTATCTGTTTAGGGTGTTATTCTTGGGTGTCTTGCGTCGGTTGTAAATATATTTGCCACATTTTCTGAACACGACTCTTAGTAGCCTCCATACTCCCTCTTTTTTTATTTTGTTGCATATAATCCGTTTGTTTTGTATATAGGAAGACGCAGAGAAAATTGTTTAAACAAAATTTGACTAAGGAAAATGCCTAAAAGAAAAAAAAACAATTGCTTTTTTTTTTGGGAGAAAACATGATAGCTTAAAAAGATTTTTTTTAATGAGCCATATCTTAAAAATCAAACGGATTTGTGTCGCGAGTAAAATCTAACAATAAAGGTGTATATTTAATGAGTTCGCTAGTTATGTGATTTTTTTTTTAGTTTGTCATAAAATGTGCTTTGTGACGTCACATGGCCTCTTCCAACAATGTCTCATTTTTCCAATTATGATAGTTGGTTTCGAAAGTACGCTTTGTCGTTGTACTAAAACTTGGGTAAAACTATTTTAATAGTTAGTTTAATAGATTTCCATGCACTTGCACTCTGTTTAGGATATTATATAGTTATTAATGGGAATAAAAAAAATAAAATAGATTTTACTATTTACCCATAAATGCAAGTATGATCGGCGCCGTAGTTTGATGAAAAATTAAAAATGACTGTATCAAATGGAGATGTGTTATGTATTTCGAAAAATTGGGTGAGCTCACTAGAGGTATTGCTATAGGTCCAGCTGCCTAATAAAATGGTTTTGCGGCTTTTCGGGGCAACTGCCTGCAAATTAAAAAATATTTTAAAAAACAAACTTTATAGAACTCACGAGGCACATGGAGACAGCCTTACCTGGACGTTAAAGCTTTTCGGAGCATTATCGATGTTCTTCTTTGGTGTCTGTTCCCTAGCAACATGGGACACGGAAATGCCGTTCACAACAATAATATGGGCTAAGCGAATCCACACAGCTGCTTTGGATCCTTTCAGCCGCGTAGCCAGAAACTTCGTTTGGGGGGGGCCCGAAACATAAATTTTTTAGAGGGAGGGGTGGAAATGTTTGAGGGTTATCTAGTATGGGATTTGTAGTTAAAGTTGAACTTAGTAGTGAAGAATTGCTTTATTAAACAAAAAAAATAATTACCAAAAGTGTCAATTTCAGTGTCTCTCTGAAATGATGTTTTCACAAAATGTTAGGATTCGCTGAATTTCGGGGGGGCCCGGGCCCGTCGGGCCCTATGGCTGGTTACGGCCCTGGATCCTTTATAACAAAAGCATGACCAAAGAATATAGAATATTCTATATTCTTTGCTATTACTAAGCAAGGGTTTTATGAATTTATGTTGAAAACATGAATTAATTGGGAGTATTACTGAGGACGACGAGCTGGTGCTAGCTCGCACATACATATATACATACTTATGCAGTATATAAGTACATATATGCAAGTGCCACGAGCTGTTTGTATGTTTGTTGGTGGTTATTATTGGTTGGTTATTGTTTTGGTGAGTTAGACAGTCGATTAATATGCATATGTTTTAGATTTAGAGGATTTAAGTTACAGAAAGGGCGTGTTGGGTTCAAGTAGTGGAAATGATTGAGTTTAGTGTGACCTAGGCGAAGGCGTATCAATTTAATATCGTCTTACCTGATTAGAGTAGTTTTTTGAGAAATCTGATCAAATTTGTGTAATATTCTTTTTTGATTTGATACCAGTTTGGTATGTGAAAGAAGTTCCGAGTTTTTTTTTTTTGTTATATAAATTTGTAATATATGTATCGGATAGGTCAGACTATTTGAGACAATGAGCAGGAATTTTTTGCCATGTTTTGCTGCCATATCAGCAAATTCATTGGCTATTATTCCTATATGACCTGGATTCCGCATTAGTTTACATTTTGTGTGGTTTGTTGTAATGAGCTTTCTAAGGATGTAAGGGTAGTATGATGTGTTGTCGATATTGTTGATTATATCTAAGGATGAATAAGGGTCTGAGCAGATTAAAAATTTACCGGGATGAGTTTTAAGGAATTCTATTGCTTCAATGAATGCGATGATATCTAATGAAAAGACTGAAGAGTATTCTGGGAGGATACCAAGCTAATGAGATTGTATAGATCTTTTTAAAGGATTTATATTTGGAGAAGAATTGCATAAACAGGAACAGGAATCGTAACTCTTGTAATTTTAAAAATAAAAATCATCAAATAATTATTATGTTTTGGATTTTTTCATAAAAATTTCATGATTATTCTTCTGATTTTTTGACTTAAAAAATAAAAATTGAAAAATAATATTTAATGTCAATTTTTATTTTAAAATTGCAAAATAATTATTATTTATCTATTTTTATAATAAAAAGTTTAAATTCAAATTATCGATCAATTTTTATTGTACAAATTGATAAAAAGAGTTATTTTGCAATTTTTATTATATAAATTGAAAATAATAATACTCAAAAATTTTATTTCGAAAATTGAAAATAAAAATTATAAATAATAAGTAAATTAAATATCTTTTAGAGACTTGAAATTTTGTACAATTCATTGTAGTAATATTTATATAAAATAAGACAAATTTCAAATCGATCGGACTACGCCCTCCTCTAATACCCATGTAACGTTAAATTGTTATTGACTCTATAGAGTTAAAAAATGTGGTACAGTCGATGTGGTTCCCGACATTGGAATACCCTGTACTTTTTCTCTCGAAAAAATGTTTTCTGCAGATTCCTACTAACTCGAAAGTTACGTCAAAGAAGCTATTTAAAGTATATGGGGGTAAGTTTAAAGTTGATATGTTAAAGGGTGTGGGAGAAAACACGGTAAATCGATTGCGGGGGGTGGGGAGTCCTCATCAATGAAATTTGAATGTGGATTTGTTCATTAGAGCTTACCAAAAATTGTTATTCGAGGTCACTTGTAATCATAATTAGGTAGAGTCAAATATTAACGCAGCTTGTATATTTTTGACTATAGCTTTTGCTGTATTTGTTCGATTTTGTTCATTTTTGACGCACACATGCGTGGAACCATAACACATCACTCTTTTAAATTTTATATAAAAAAACGTTTCTAGCTCTTCTGGTCTCCGAGATATAGGCGTTTATTCGGACGGACGGACGGACATGGCTCAATCGCTACCCGAGGTTATGATAAGCATTTTGGTATAAAGGACTGGGGGTCTGCCGCGTCTGCTTCTGTCCGTTACATACATTGCACAAATCTAGTATACCCTTTTTTACTTTTTAGTACATAAAATCTCTTTAGTACATAAAATCTCTCTACTTTCATTAAATCATATGTACATATTTATAATTTGTATATATTATAAATAGCCGAAATGTTTGTATTATTATTTCATTCATATTTTCTATTGAAAAATAAAATTTATTTCGCAATGTTTAAATAAAAATTGACATTTAAATATTATTTCATAATTTTTATTTTTTAGTCAAAAAATAAGAGTTTGTTTGGTTTTTTTAATACAAATTAATCCTTATTAACTAATTGAATAATAAAAACAAAACAAAAATACCCGTGGTTGGTTTGCTTTTTTTAATACAAATTAATCCTTATTCCTTATTAACTAATTGAATAATAAAAACTTAACAAAGATGCGTTCTTTGGTATTAACTGTGAAAGATATCCATTATAGCCTTCTACTGCGCTTGTTGTCCTAACTGATTCGTTGCATAAAGAAAATTCGCTTGGAGTTTCCTATTAACGATTTAGAGGAAAGAAATCATTAATATTTACAAGGCAGAAAATTATATTTATAAAAAGAACTGTGCTTCAATAATTTTTTGATAGCCACCTTTTAAATATAATTTTTTGTCTTGTCGTTGAAAAATTTCTTACCTTCTCCATCCACTGTTTTATAAAATACGCCAAAAATGGTTCAAAACAATTGGTTCCGTCCATGTTTTTGAAGCTGCTATTCGCGTAGAACTCTTTTTGGCAAATATTAAAGGCTTCATTTATTGAATTTGGATTCAAAAGAGGCAGGGCCATAAATTTTTTAAAAACTCGTGATGCGCATTTATTTTCAGTTAGTAATCCGAAAACTTTTTTTATTTTTGGCTTTTTCGGCGAAGAGCCTTGCAGTAATGAAACCAACAACCTTTTATTATGCATTCCGGAAATACATTCTTTAATGCATTACGCATTGCCTTCTCGTAGTCGGTAATAAATGATGCTGGTTTCATTTCGAAAATGTTTGCATTTATGTACTTTAGTACATGTTCGTATGCCTCGGAATATTTGTTTGACTTTAGAACAAATGCAAAGGGAAAAATCTGTAAAAATTGTCAATAACAAAATGATTAAATAAATTTTATTTTAAAAGACATCAACACTTACGTGGTTCTCATATCCGTAAAAAATGATTAAAAGTTGCTTGTAGTTACTTTTTGGCACAATGGCGAATGTACATCCATTAAAAAATGTCGAGATGTCAACGGTTGTTCAGATATAATCTTTGCAACTGGAAGCGATACAAACAACGTGTAGGAGTACTTTGCCTCTATAACCGTAGTTTGATAGAATTTACAGTCTTTGTCGCTTTCGCACATCCCTAGCCTTGAAATAATTTTTGTGCTTTTAAAAATGTTTATAAAATCTTCCGGGGTTTTTGGAGTTTTTGGCATAGAGGATGCCTTGATGCGCCGCAAGTTCCGCTGCATTTTGCAAAAATTAACATTTTCTGCAGCATCTTTATCTTTAAGACACTCGTCGTTAAAAGCCAACCGAGCTTTACTTTTTTGCAAAGATGGCGTAAAAACTGAGTTTTTAATATTTTGTTTCAGATTAAACACTTTAATACGTTCATGCTGTTTAGGATGAAAGTGTTCTCCAGACTTTAAATTCAACTTGCAATTACCTTTTAACTCATCCATATTCATACATATTGTTTCAAAGACTCCGGGGCATAGAAATGGTGTTATTTTATGCGACAAGACAAAAATAATATAATACTTTATGATAAACCCTAAATAGTTTGGAGAAAACCAAACACAACAGAGCAGCAGAAGAAAACAATAACAAGAGTATGCTTTGCCAAGCCGTATTTAATGATGAAGCATTGCATATCATTCACAGGAGTTCATGAGCCGCTTTTTTTCAAAGATGTAATGACGGAGGAGTATTATGTGGACAATTCAAAAACAAGAATAGTCAAGGAGCGATATAAATAAGGACTGCCTCGGCAGACCTGACTGCAACGAAACTGCCTCGACAGACCTTAGTAAATACGGACTCCAACAATGACTGACGTCTTAATACTCTAACAGTGGTATTTATAATTTATAAATGGTGACTCTGCTTATGCTGGACGCTGCGCTGCCGCCTTTGATGTTTTATGATTACGGCTGCGCTGCCGCTGATCATAGTCAAGGGCTTATCCGCTGACGCTGTCAAGTGGCTGCATCGTCCGGTGTCGCCTTTCGTCGCCGAGGGTCTAGCTGCGGAGCGTCGTAGAGGGTCTAGGCGCTGGCACTGTCAAGTGCTTGCATCATTCGGTGACCTCGCCAAGGGTCTGTCCGATGATCGCTGCCAGATGTTTGCGGCGTCCAGTGTCGCCTTCGATGGAGTGGTCGATGACAGACGTGCAGGAATACTTGGGAGTTGGGGGAAAGGGAAGTGTCGCGGTAACTTACATATAGTACATTCATGTGTCTATACACTTACTCAGCGGCGTTGCTTGTAGAAATCCTTCAAAGTTTAAAAATTGCTTTTGCTGATTAATTTTTATTCACAAAACGCACTCCGGGAATTATGAAATTTGTTTGCTGCTAGCAGAAAAAAATTAGCGGAAGTAACGGAACTATTTGGAGCGTTGCGCAACACAAATACATAAGTTACTTAACACACAAAATTCTTTTATAAGCACGCGTGAAAATAAATCGAGGCAAAATTATTGTTATTAATTATTATTATTAAAATAAACTATTATTATTAAAATACATAATTAAGAAAGGGCTAGACGCACACAAGAAAAAAACCACCTAGCAAAAAGAGAGACTTATTTTGGTCATAAAAGGAACAGTGTTAGTTTAGTAACAAAATGTGCAATATATCGAAATATTTATAAATAATCAGCTGCTTTTGTTTACAAATAATAATAAGCGCGAAGTAAAATTTAAAAACATAAACGTTTATTACTTATGCTATTTTGTGTAAACAATGCTTTAATAACGAAATGCATTGCAATTGAAATGTGGGATGAAACAAAAAAGCGACGAGAGGCGGAAAAACTCAAGAAAAGGCAGAGTTTTTGGGTGAACCCATATTCAATGCGTTGAACTTAGTGTTAACAAATTTGTTTTCTTGTGGCGCCAAAACCGAACAGCTGTTGCTGATTGCGCCATATATGGTTTATTATTATCAACACTGGTCATATGCAACATATGCGATGATTATTACGATTTTGGCGTCGATAAGCAGCACGACTAAATGATAAAATAATTACAATTTTAAATATACTCAAACCTGTAAGACGCCTATGATTATTATCTTTATAGTTTGTTTAACATTAAGCGGAGTACATTAAATGACATTTTACTATATATTCATTTTTGTTTCGGGCACCAAAATATTTTACGGCGATATGACCTGTTGAAGTTCTGGCGTTATGACCATTTTGCAAATGGACCTAACGCCAGTAACGATATATGGCTTTATGTCCGTGCTAGAAACGGTCATAAGGCCAAATATCGTTTTTGGCGTTAAGTCTTCGGGCGTTTTTTTATCGTTACGCATTCGATATAAATATCGAGCTAACAATTTACCCGATTCAACAACTCTAAACTTATCGTTATCGTAAGCATCTTTGTGGTAGCTCGGCGTTGCTTTCTATGCCAATTGGTTTTGTATGAGTTTGTATGCACAAGTGAAAATTGCAGATGTTTTAGAACGTGTTTATTACGCAGTCACTTTTGATTTTTCTTGCATCATGGACTCAATTTTTTTTTATGAGAGATTGGAGCGCGTTTACCTTCATTTGCAGGACACACTAAGCGTAGACCCGAAATACGCAAATATGGTAAGAAATATTGAATGTGTGTCAAATATATGTAATGTTTTACAAATTTTACAACTTACAGCTAAACGGGTGCTCAAAGCTACCGAGGTCCTACTAATATATCCGAGAATGCTGGCAGATATCCTCAGACAGGTGGACTTTGATATTGACACACGCGTCGCCAGCGCCATTGCTTTAAGTATGTGGAGCGCAATTGGGATTCCATTGATATGCCCCAGCGGGAGCGTATTAAGGCAGTGGTACTTTGCGGGTTGCTACAAACTAAAACGCAACTGCAGGAACAGATCATTAATGTGATTGTTAAGATAGGCCAACAACTCTGTCCATTGCCTTAAAACAGGAATTCGATGAAGATAATTTATACGCCCAAAATGGTTTACTAAAGTTAACCCATAAACTTGTAAAACTTTATCGCACCAAGATCGAGTCACTGGAGGCTAAAACTGTTATGGACATAATAAAGCTAAGTTTGCGGCCAAATTGCATGTAGAAATGGACAAGCTTATGCCCACAACCAAATACAAATACGGCGTAATAACACCCTACACAAATCATTGCAGCGCATTACAACGCCAAATACCGACGAACTCAAAAGCTTCGCCTTTTACTGTTGATTCTTATCAAGGCTTACAAAATGACGTCATAATATTATCCAATGCGCGCACTCGAGGAATAGGTTTTTTAAAAATCAATCGGCGTTTAAATGTTGCCATCAAGCGTCCTCGTCGCTGTCTAATTATTTGCGGAAATTTTACTGAACTTCAGAATGTGGATATGTGGTGGTATTTAATAAATGATGCGCGTGAGTGCAATGTATACAATACTATACAACCATTGTAAACACGCTAATAATATATATAAAAATGTAGTAAATAGAATTGGAATAAATTAAATTGAAAAATATGAAATGAATGAGTTATCTTAAGTATAATCATGCTTGAACTAGTTGTGAAGTATAATTACCAAGTTAAGAAATATTATTTCTACGCTTCCGTCTGTTGTGTTAGCGGAAAATGTATGTAAGATACAAAAGAATACATCAGAGGCCCCCAAAGTATGATCAAGTTGACTAGTGAAGTCAATATACCAATGTCCATCTGACCGCCTGTCCGACCATATGAACGCCTAGATCTCAAAGATGGAAAGAGCTAGAGCAACCAAATTTGGCAGATTAGATGCCTTATTATGTAAGGCAGACAAATGTATTTGATATTTTGCAATCTGGGTTACGTTATATAGCTCCTATAGGGGTGTTTCAGACGACCTCAAAAAAAAAAACTTTTTCAGAAGGCAAATTCGTTTGTTTATGAAGATATCGTAACCAAATTTGCCAATCAATAGAATTTCAAAGTTCCTAAGAGCTATACCGAATTTGTTCAAAATCGGTTGACTTTATTGTATAGCTCCCATACGGCCCATCGCCAAAAAAACTTGTTTTTATATAAAATCCGCTGTATCGCGTTTTGTATGAAAATATTTTAACCAAATTTATAATTTATAAGTTTTTTAGTGTATTATTAAAATATAAATATGTATACCATATGGCTCTTATTGGAACAATCTGTCAAAAAAACTTTTTTGGATCAAAAATCGTTGTGTGTCTATATTGATATAAAGATATTGGAACCAAAGACATTCAAAAGATTTGTAAAGTAGCCAAGCACCGCACCAAATTTGACAAGAATCAGTTGATTACGAAGTGTGTTCAAAAAGTATCGCGAATTTTGTGTTTTTTCAAAAATTATTTATTTATTCATGAATATCTATTTTGTCCCCTTTAAAGTAATCCCCATGAGATATTATACACTTGTGCCACCGGTTTTTCCAATCTTCGAAGCACTTCAAAAAATAATTTTTTTTATCTTGTTCAGCCCTCCTTCGATGCCGTTTTTATATCGTCAATCGTAGCGTAGCGTCGTCCTTTCATGGGCCTCTTCAGTTTAGAGAACAAGAAAAAGTCACAGGGGCTAGATCTGGGGTATACGGTGGCTGCAGCATCATTAGTGTGTTGTTTTTGGCCAAATCCGGGCGTTTCTGGCGGATTGCTTCGCGCAAATTGCGCATAACTTGCAGGTATTGCGTGTTGATGATTGATTTCCACGTCATAACCATAAACCCACGATCGTCAGCAGCTATGAACCTCTGGAGCAAATTTGGGTCGTCGCGGACAGAGTCCAACATCTCATTAGCAATGTTCATGCGATGCTGTTTTTGGTCGAAATTGAGCCATTTTGGTACGAATTTTGCGGCTACCCGTCTCTTTCTCAAATCATTGATAAAAATCGCATGGCACGAGCCAATCAATATGTCTAGGTTCTCACGAACTTCTCTAACCTTGAATCGACGCTTGGCCAATACCATTTTCTTCACTTCATCAATTTTTTCATCTGTTGTTGAAGTGCTCGGGCGTCCGGCACGCTCTTCGTCGTTCACATCTTCTCGGCCTTCTAAGAACATTTTGTACCACCGATTAACGTTGCTTCGGTCCAAGGTAGCTTTTCCGTATGCCACAGTCAACATTCGGAACGCATCCGCGCACTTAATTTCGTTTTTCACACAAAATTTGATACAGGTTCTTGGATCCATTTTTTTGAATAGGTAAAAATCGAAGACACGTGCAAGCAAAGCAGCTGTGAACATTCAAAATGGCCGAGCTTGTCGGCATAAGTGAGAGACATGAGTACCAACATAACGCCACAAAAAAATCGAAGTTCGAATATACGTAACCCGCGAAAATTCAAAATTCGTGATACTTTTTAAACACACCTCGTATATTATACATATATGTATATACTCATTGTCAATGTTGTCCACAGAATTTTTGAAAAAATTATTAATATTCTTTTACTTATTGTATCATCATAACTACTCGTTATATTTTTGTGTTAACAAAACAACGGGACGACAAGGAAGTAGCCAGGCGGGACCCTTTAATTGCATAGCTCTTTTTATGTGTGATAAAAACAACTTACATGCGTTTTGCTCGATCCAACGCCTTCCATCGGGAATTGCTGCTTTTAATTGTTGCTGAAATTTATTGTAATTTTGCACATTTTTGTTGTTCACTCCAAAAAAAATTTAAGTAAAAGAAAAAAAAATGTTTACAACTCAGAGGGGGCGGGGATATGAGTTATAATTTATTTATTTTTTATTTTTTTTTTTTTAATGCCACATTTCTTTTTATTTAAATTTTTTTTTCTTTTTTCATATATTGATTTTCTCTTATATTTTTTTATGTATTTTTTCTTTTTTTCCACTGTTTTATAGATTTATGTATATATGTATATATATACTTTTCTCCAACATTCTCTATATTTTAGTAAATACATACATATATATATTTGACTTTGCCGTGAGGCAATTAGCTATATATATATAATAATATGTAAAACGTTTAGTTTTGAATAATGAAAATCACTTTATTCACCAAAACACTTAAACAATGAGTGATCTAACTCTAAGTAAAGTAATGCTTACAATACAAGCTATAAAATCGAACTGATGAATGCTGCTGCATTGATCAATAATGAAACTTTCGATTCTTGGATGGTTTCATGGCTTTTTTCTGAGCTGGCTTGGTTCCCATGGTACAGTTATGTTTTTATTTACAAGTCGGCGCTGACCAAGATTTTGTTTACGCAGTTGCAGATTATGCTGCGCTGGCTTGTTTACAGTTATGTTTTTATTTACAAGTCGGTGCTGACCAAGATTTTGTTTACGCAGCTGCAGATTGTTTATAATTGGATTGCTTATAATTGTATTGTTTATAATTGTATGCGCAATGCCGGCTAAGTGCTGGCGTTGACATATTCTTATTGGTAACTTCAAAGGCGTGGGTGCAGTTGACAATATGGATATGTCACTATATATATATAAATTAAAAAATCACTTTTTTATTAAAAAGAAACTTTATTTAAAAATTTTATATTTAGCTTAAAACTAATTCGCTTCATAGAGAGAACAGAACAGACTATCACCAAACCGCTTACAGCAGGACTGCCTTGCTTGGCAGACCTGACTGCAGCGGAAATGCCTCGACAGACCTTAGTGTAAACTCTGACAATGACTCTATACTGAGAATCTTAGAATCTAACAGTTGTATTTATAGCTAGGAAATGCTGACAATGCTCATGATGGATGCGGCGCTGCCGTCTTTGATATTTTATGGTTACGGCTGCGCTGCCGCTGCTCAAGGGTTTATCCGCCGGCGCTGTCAAGTGGCGGCATCGTCCGGTGTCGCCATTTGTCGCCGGAGAACTAGCCGCTGAGCGTCGCAAAGGGCCTAGCCGCTGACGATGTCAAGTGGCTGATCGTCTGGGGTCGCCTTTCGTCGCTGAGGGTCTAGTCGTTGAGCGTTGTTGAGGTTCTACCGCGGATCGTTGTTGAGGGTCTAGCCGCGGATCGTTGCCAGATGCTCGTGGTGTCCAGTGTCGTAGTAGTAGTAGTATGAGTACTTGAAATAGCGTGGGAGTTGGGGGTGAAGTGAAGTGTTGTGTTAACTCCTCCCCCTTAAGCACGAACGTCCTCGGTCGATACAATGTAACTTATCAATTAGCATTCCTTTACTTTCATTAATATATTGTTTTCTTTTGGTTTTACAGTTATAGTCTTTACATTCGATTATATTAATTTCTTTATCTGATAATACTACTGGTTTACAATATCTGACTTCGCCGGATTCACTGCATAGACGAAATTCGTTATTTATTAATTGCGATTCAAATTAAAGACTTGTATTTTGAAAATTTGATCTTATGAATAGTGCAGTGTTAAAATAAATTTTTTCTTTTAATAATTAATATTTAATAATGGTAATAATGCATTACAAATTTATTTTCTTTTCTTTTTCCACTTAATATTTACTCTATTATAACGAATATTTTCTTTATTTTTTATTGGTTTCCGTTTAATATATTTTTTTTTATTTATCTTTTTTTAAAATTTCTTTATTTATTCCTCTTCTTTAAATTTTCTTTTTTATTTTACTTATTTTTTCTTTTCTTCTTTCTACTTATTTATTTTCGTTTTTTCAAATTTTAAATTCTTTCTTTTTAAAGAATTTTTTATTTTATTTAGTTTATTTCTTAGTCAGTTTAAGATTATTTAATTTATTTACCAATACGGTGCATCTTCCGGCGACTTGAGTGGATGTCCTCCTTTTTAGCGATTTTGCTTACTAGGGATCCTACGTCGAGTACCTTTAAGTCCGGAACGTCTGGGCGCTGGGCTTGCAGAACTGAGGTGCTTCGATTTTTTGGAGAATTGGTTTTCGGTTTTCGCTTTCTTGTTCGAAGAAAAACGAATTTTAACCGGGTTTTTCTCTTGTCTAGGGCACAGACAAGGTAATGGGTTTAGACCGAAAAAATTTAATTTTAATTCGCAAGGTATAACTCAACCAATTTTAACTTGGTCTTACGAGTTCACCTTTTACGCGAAAGTACATCGCAACTCGATTTATTACCACCGATCACGAGTGTTTTAAACTTTTAAACGGTCCCTGCTCGGGCGCCAATTAAAAAATCACTTTTTTATTAAAAAGAAACTTTATTTAAAAATTTTATATTTAGCTTAAAACTAATTCGCTTCATAGAGAGAACAGAACAGACTATCACCAAACCGCTTACAGCAGGACTGCCTTGGCAGACCTGACTGCAGCGGAAATGCCTCGACAGACCTTAGTGTAAACTCTGACAATGACTCTATACTGAGAATCTTAGAATCTAACAGTTGTATTTATAGCTAGGAAATGCTGACAATGCTCATGATGGATGCGGCGCTGCCGTCTTTGATATTTTATGGTTACGGCTGCGCTGCCGCTGCTCAAGGGTTTATCCGCCGGCGCTGTCAAGTGGCGGCATCGTCCGGTGTCGCCATTTGTCGCCGGAGAACTAGCCGCTGAGCGTCGCAAAGGGCCTAGCCGCTGACGATGTCAAGTGGCTGATCGTCTGGGGTCGCCTTTCGTCGCTGAGGGTCTAGTCGTTGAGCGTTGTTGAGGTTCTACCGCGGATCGTTGTTGAGGGTCTAGCCGCGGATCGTTGCCAGATGCTCGTGGTGTCCAGTGTCGTAGTAGTACGAGCCCAGCCCACTATTAATTCGTACGGCAAGCTTTTTTACCCATTTGCAATGTTTAACTGACGATATTTTCAATACTGAAGTAGATAACACATGCAAACCTATTTTTTTCTGAAAGATCATTTTATTCTCTTAATTTTAGAAAAAAAAATTTTTGTTGTACTTCAACAACAACAGCAACAATCACAATTTTTTTGAATGCTTTGCTGAACTGATAAAAAAATTTGACCAGTATTAATTCGTACGGTGCGTTAGCTTAGCTTAGAATTGAAACAAGATCAAAACAAAAGCAAACAGTGTACCATAATCACTATCTAGTCATAATCTGGAAACATTTATGCAATGCAGAGTGTAAGAAATGGGTTATTACTTCAAATTATTCAAAGTTTAGCAACGATGGTACGTGGTAAGCCGATTTGCAAAGAAATAACAAGTTTTGTTCTAGATTATTATAAATCTGGGAACTCTTTTGGTAAAATAGTCAAGCAAATTAATCTGGCTAAGGCTTCCACATCTTGTGGCCCTGGCCACAATTAAGAAGGTTGATCGTCGCCAAAGTTTAAAAAATTTAGCATCAGAATGGTCTGATAAAATAGGATAAAGTGTTAAGCGTCAGTGGTCGCGCCTGCAGTTGTGAAATATTGGATATAAGTTATATAAAGTATGTATAGGGACTATCTATGTTACATACTCAATATTTTAAATTACTCTTAGGCCAAGAAAAACTATTGCTTACGCCTCGCCAAAAGAAGAAGCGTTTACAATGGTCTCGGGAACGGCTGTCTTGGACTCAAAAGCAATGGAAGTCTATCATATTTTGTGATGAAGCTAAATTTGACGTGAGTGTCGGTGATGCGCGAAGGAGAATTATCCGTAACAAAACTGAAGCGTACCATAACGATTGTCTCAAAAGGGCAGTTGAATTCCCAGCAAGCATAATGGTGCGGGGTTGTATGTCTGCCAAAGGGGTAGGACAACTGTATTTTATTGATGGGATGGTCAATGCTGAAAAATACATTAAAATACTAGGAGAAAGATTGCTGCCATCAAAACCAAAACTGGCTGACTGTGGTGAATACACTTTTCAACAGGATGGACCATCATCTCATACTGCCAAACGAACCAAATCATGGATGCAATATAAGGAATTTGGGGTCTTAGATTGGTCATCAAATAGCCCTATCGAGAAAATATGGGGAATTATGAAAAGAAACCTTAAAAATCAGCCTCAAAGAACCCTTTCTAATGTAAAAACAAAATTGCAAGGGATGTGTGACTCTATTTAAACAGAACAATGCCAGAATTTTTTAAGATCTATGCCAAAGTGTTGTAAATGTGTTGTAAAGGCAAAAGGCGATGTGACCCAATATTAATATTTAAAAAAATTACATGTTTAATCAAATAGTAAATATATAACGCAACGTACGAATTAATACTGGTCAAATTTTTTCATCAGTTAAGCAAAGCTTTTAAAGAAATTAATATTGTTGTTGTTGTTGTTAAAGTACAAAAAAATTTTTTTCTAAAATTAAGAGAATAAAATGATCTTTCAGACAAAAAAGGTTTGCATGTGTTATCTACTTTAGTATTGAAAATATCGTCAGTTAAACATTGCATATGGGTAAAAAGCTTCCGTACGAATTAATAGTGGGCTGGGCTCGTAGTAGTATGAGTACTTGAAATAGCGTGGGAGTTGGGGTGAAGTGAAGTGTTGTGTTAACTTATATAATAGAGATATTTGTTATATTTCTTTTTTTGAGACCACTTTTTTTTTCTTTCCTCACAAGGACGCAATGATGGGTTTTTTTTTATGATTAACACTATTTCTATAATTATTTCTTTGCGGTTAACAATGTAAAAAATTTTTTTTTTTTTTTTTTTTTAAATTTTTGATTGGCCAAATTATTTTTTCTTATATTTCTACGATTTTTACAATTTCGATACCCGCTCGACGATCATCACGTTGCGCCCGTTCTTAAATCGCGCTTGGACTGGTGTTCGTCTCGATGGGAGCCGGGAGGGCGGGTGAGAGCTTAAAGCTCGTTGGCGGGAATTTTAGCTCAGCTGGGACGGCAGTGCATCTAACTAAAGCTGTTACGCCGTTAGAGCGAGGCTAATGACCTCAGATGCGTTTTTTTTTTTGAAGTGAAACTTCTTTAGAATCGTTGTGATTTCAAACCGGATGCAACGAAAAACGACATGTAAGAGACAGAAATACAAAAATGTGTAGGATGATGCCGGCAAAGATTGAGACAGAAATATACAGACTGTTTTGTATTATCGGTCTCTCCTCTTTGTGTCATGCTTCGCAGCACTCCTATTCCCGTCTTTTAAGAATAGTCGCCTGTAATTAGTGAGCCAGAGCGAGAGAGCAAATGTCGGTGTGTATGTATATTGTACACTGTTTAATACTTGCTTGTATTTGAGCATTTGACGTGCGTTAGTATATGTGAAAAGTACGTGAGCTAATACTATTGTACACTGTATGCGGCTGCGTATTGCAGCTTTTTAGTAAGAAGTCCGCGTGGTGTGTTATTACTTACAGTGTTTGTGAGTATTTTTATATCTTGTTCTAAACAATACATTTTATAAGATGAAGAAAACTAATGCCGAAATTTGCCATCAATATCGACGCAAAAAAATCTAACTAAAAAAATGGCGGACGTAAAGTCGGGCGCGGACGACTTTAGGATACCCTGTACCACTAGCTTGTAATAAAGTCCGATTTCTTCACAAAAAACCAAAAACAGAAGAATTTTTAAGCAAAAATGTTTTTTTTGACCGATCGTTCCTATGGGAGCTATATGATATAGTCAACCGATTTCAATAAAATTTGACACAGTGCTTAAATGCCTTAAAAAAGATCTGAATGCCAAATTTATTTCAAATATCTTTACAAACAAACAAAACACATAGAATTTTGTATAAAAAACGTGTTTTTGGACCGATTGGTCCTATGGGAGCTATATGATCTAGTCAACAGATTTGGATTAAATTTAGTACAGTGATTAGGAACTATAAAATACTCAATAATGTCAAATTTGGTCCCAATATCTTAACAAACAAACGAAACACAACAAATTTTGTTAAAAAATCGATTTTTTGGAAGATCGGACCCCTATGGGAGCTATATGATATAGTCAACCGATTTTGTTCAAATTTGGCACATTGCTTAAGTGGTCTAAAAAATTTCCAAACGCCAAATCTAGTTACGATATCTTTATTAAAAAACGAAATATAGCGAATTTTTCTTTAAAAAAGTTATTTTGGCCGATCGGTCCTATGGGAGCTATATGATATAGTCAACCGATTTCGATCAATTTTGGTACAGTGATAGTTCAAAAAATATTTCCAAAATATAATTTCCTATTTATGGCTTATATGCAATATAGTAAATACATACTATAGTGATCAAATTGAAAGGGGATTTTTTTAATTTAAGCTTTCAGGGTTTTTCCAATCGGTCTATTTTTTTTTGTGACTTGGTTGAACTATTCATAGCAACTTCGCAAAATTTCATATCAAAAAATATTCATTTATATTTGAGATACGCTTCGATTGGAAAAACCCTGGAAGTTTAAATTAAAAAATGTACCTGCATTAAATTGATTTGTATTAATGGTAAGTTTATTTGGAATCGAAATTTAATATCTGCAATTGATAAATATACAGAGAACTCTACTTCATTTTCAGCAATTATCGAAATCAAAGACTTTTGGGTACGGTACCAATTTTTTTTTACGAGGCGTCTATGACTGGCAACTGCAATGAAAATGCTAACAAACTTTTTCTTTACTGCCTTTATAAAATCTGAATCCGCCCTCGCACATGTATTTTTGAAATACATACATATGTATGTAAGTATGTACCTGTGGCTACAAGTTTTGCCAACTATAACTATGAGAATTGTTGGTACGATCGTCGATCCTGTTATCTGTTTGTTGTTTTATTATGATCTGGGTAATTCTGTTATATGCACATATTTTGTTTTTTTTTACACCCATATGCGTGCATGTGCACCCATTATATACTTGCATTATAAACATACCATTATATTCTTACACGCCCAAATATTTGTTTTCGCCTTCGTTCTCTCATTCTGAGGCCCTGAGCGCGCCCAAAACTGCAATTGAATGAGAAGCAGAAGAGGAAGAAGCAGAAAAAAACCCACGCGCAACAACAAATACCCAAAATAGACAAATATTAAAACTAAAAAAACAACAACAACAAAGTCAACAGCATGCCAATGCCGCACACACACACACATGCACGCACAGGCATAAAGAGAGACAACAGACAGACGAAATAGGCAGCAAAAACAAAACATGGACTGCGACCACTTGCTGCGTTTTTATTGTGCTTCATACCTGCTTCGTCGCAGCATCATTGCAGGCAGCTACAGCCATTGTATTTTTTTGGGCATTACACTGAGCGAAACAATTTAACATGAATGCTCATATTAATATTAAGAAAATACATACATACATACATACATATGTACAATGTGCCACTAAAGTCATAATACAGAAGGTGATTTTTCACTTAAATGTGAATTCCTCTCATATTGTTTACATTTTCCAAAAACTAATGATGAAGTTTTCTTAAATACATATATATTTTTAAACAATTAACAAAAATAAAAGCAACAATTCATTAACAAGTTTCCTTGAATTCCAAAAAAAGGTAAAAAATGGCATTAATTTAGCGCCACAAAAGTCTTATTACACTTAGACGGAATACCAAATTTACGTTGTTACAGCTGGATTGTTTTGATTTTTACAACGCGACTTTTTTGCATTTCTTTGCTTTACTTTCGTATGCGCGTATGGGAATTTTCCGCTGCCAAAATTTGCCTTAACTGCAAACATGACGCGTAAGAAGCTTTCAACTGAAGAACGCAAAAAAAATTGAATTTACACGTAAAAGATGGAAATTCGTATTCCGAAATTGGAAAAATTTTGTCAAGACTCCAGTCAAGAGTCCAAAAGGCCATAAATAAATAAAAAATAATTTCCTGTTAGATCCCTTGGAGGAGGGGCAAAGGGGATCTCTATTAATAACTGTTCGAACAGAACAGGGACCTACAGTTTATAGCCGAATCCGAACGGCGGTGTGTTTATTTAATTAATTAATAGAGACTTTTATGGCAAATAGCGTCTTTGAGCTAGCGAACGTTCTGGCTCCTCCTTTTAACAAAACCTACAAAAGCCACTATCTATCAATTATAAGCTGTTTTATTTTGTTTTTGTTTTATTTGTATGAATAGTTTAACATAATAATTGATCAAACTACTCACAAGTGGGAAAATGTATTTTTTATTTACTCGCGTCCATATGTATATAGCTACCATACGAATTTTGAACCAGTTCATTTATTCGACAAAAAAAAAAGCGTTTTAGATGAATAATTCGTTTGTTTATGAAGATATTGTAACCAAACTTGGTAGTCGAAAGTTTTTTATATTTTCCAATTACTGTACTAAATTTGGTCGAAATCGGTTGACTATATCATATAGCTCCCATAGGTCCGATCTTCCAAAAATCGATTTTTTAACAAAATTTGTTGTGTTTCATTTGTTTGTTAAGATATTGGGACCAAATTCGATATTCATGAGTTTTTTATATAATATTTCCTAAGCACTGTACTAAATTTAATCGAAATCGGTTGACTATATCATATAGCTCCCATAGGACCAATCGGTCCAAAAAGTTTTATATAAAAATTCGATGTGTTTGGATTGTTTGTAAAGATATTTGAACTAAATTTGGCATGCAGGTCTTTTAAGGTATTTAAGCATTGTGTCAAGTTTTATTGAAATCGGTTGACTATATCATATAGCTCCCATAGGAATGCTCGGTCAAAAAAAACATTTTTGCTTAAAAATTCTTCTGTTTCTGGTTTTTTGTGAAGAAATCGGACTTCATTACAAGCTAGTGGTACAGGGTATCCTAAAGTCGTCCGCGCCCGACTTTACGTCCCATTTTTTATATATATATATATGTAACCTCAATACAACACGTGTATAACATTATTTATTTTCTTCTGTTTTAGACCACTCTCAGCAACAAAATAGCGTCCCAACGAGATATAATTTAGTAAATAATGATTGTAAGTACCAATAACTCATGTTAACCTTCATAATTTATTTTTGAATAATTTAAAAAAATTTTAATTTAATAATAATTTAATTTCAAATAATTTAATTGAAAAAACTTAAAAATTTAATAATTTAATTTAAAAACATGTACTTAATTTACAATTCATGATTTAAAATATTTAAAGAAATTTAATTTAATTTAAACTTATATTTAATAATTCTCAAATTGACAATTCAAAAATATTCATCCGTCTTAAAATTGCACTTTTTTTCCTATAAATCTAAATGAAAAATCATTTTGTTAATTTTTTGGAAGATCGGCCCTATGGGCGCTATATGATATAGTCAACCGATTTTGTTCAAGTTTGACGCATTGCTTAAGTGCTCTAAAAAAATGTCCATACGCCAAATCTAGTTACGATATCTTTATTAAAAAACAAAATATAGCGAATTTTGTATAAAAAAGTTATTTTGGCCGATCGGTCCTATAAAGCTTTCGAGTGCCATATTTGGTTACGATATCTTCATAAACAAATGAATTATCCATCTAAAACTTTTTATTTTTTTCGAGGTCGTCCTATGGAATAATATGCGATCTAATGTGAAAGTTCGGTTACTCTAGCTCTTACCATCTCTGGGATGTAGGCGTTCAAACGGACGGACAGACGGACATGGGTATATCGACTTTTCGAGTCCCCCTGAACATACTTTAGGTAACTTTGAGGATCTCCGACGATTCCTTCTATATGTTACATACATTTTCGGTTGGCACAAACTTAATATACCCTTAGTTCCAAACGGTACAGGGTATGAAAATAAACCCAACAGACTTCTGCAATTTCTGTTTACATTTTGTGCTGATCAAGGTATTTCCGGAATGTTTTCTTTGTTTGTTTTTCCGTATATACATATACTATTCTACAGTTTATTAACGAAATTGTCCGGCATTTTTTTTTCCTGCTATTTTTTGTAGTTGCTTGCGAAATATCCTTTATTCTGCGAAAGGGTATATGCAAGTTTAAAAACGAACTCCATGCATCTTATTCTTGTATAATGCTCTGGTAGGTACCTTGCGGGTTTTTATTTTTAAATGAAGTCAATGTGGAGGATTGACATTCACCTTAAATAATTTAATTATTTAATAAATCAAATTTTTTTTGTCGAAATTATTTAGCATTCAGTTATTTATAGTTTAAAATTTGTCTAAAATGAGGTGTGTCCACAGGCGCTAGTGTGTCTGTCAGATATGCTTTGCAGAGGCAGAATAAGGAGAAGAAGGCAGCCTAAATGTATACTTTAAAACCAAAAATAATTTGCCGATACCTCACACACAAGGGGCATAGGACTGCTATACTGCGACCCGTAGAATCTATTATGCTCTTCTCTGAGCAGCTGTCTAGTGGTGTGTCTGCTAATTTGGTTCAATTCTAACATTGGACTTGTATGGGAATGTCTCTATATTTCCTAAGTTTAGTTGCTTTTGATCTCATAGATAGTAATCTCATTTCCTACCCAACCAAGCAAAATCCAATCACGCGCGACAAACTTTACTGCTTAAGCAACAGATCCGAGAACTACAAAAAACCAGTACCAACTACTGTTTTTATAAACAATTGGCAGAGTATCGAAAGCATCCACGTCGTAAACAAAAATATAGATAAATTAAACTGCTTACAATTCATAACTGGTTCAGACAATAGCAGCTATAAGATGCAGTTTTCGTATTTGGTAGTATTGTATAATTGTTCCTATTTTGTACTTTTAATATTTTTAGTTAATAATATTTTTAGATATTGGCTTGGTATTATAATATAATTGTGAGTCTTTTTGTTCAAAACCGGCAACATAGCTTCATCAACGTCTTCCTGGTTTGCATGATCGACGCGCTCTGGTTGAATAGTTGGCTCCAAAGCCAGTATCTGGCTATTGTCCGGGTTACTGGCATTTGAGCCCAGCCGGCTGCATAGCTTCAGCAACGTCGTCATTTGACGTATCCATTGCCTCCTGTAATTGGTTGTTGTTTGCATAATCGACACGGTCTGACCCAATAGTCTGTATCTGGCTATGGTCGGTGTTACTGGCATTGAGCCCAGCCGGCTGCATAGTTTCAGCAACTTCATCATTTAGGTATTCAATTTTAAGCTGCATTCAAATAAATTGTAAACGATGAAAATAGTTGACCCAAAAGCCATAATCTGGCCTATTGCGTGCCTATTTACCATAATGCCGCCATCGGTCATAAGTCGAGCCTCTGCATTTGACTGTTGCTCTTCTAGTTGTCCATTAACATAGACAATTTCAAATTTAAGTAACTCATTATTATCCTCATTGGACATTTTGTATGTTTTTTTGGCTTTGCACAAATTTCTTGCAGCTGATCTAAGATAATAATGAATTATACCGATTATTCCGATTTAATTTTATCCGCAATGCGACGACGCGACTTGCTAATGCGCTTTTATTTAGTTGATAATTGGCTTGTTCAATCTGGCAACACCGATATTGACAATAAAGCTCGTTGCTACAAAACTTAGCCAATGGCTGCCGGCGCTTGCTAAACTTAATTTATTTTTGAATTTGATAAAACAAACAACTAAAGCAAAATATTTATTAAAAAAATGCAGCTTAATGTTTGGTTGCCAACTTGTTTTTATATCGCGCGCAGCAGCTGCAGAAAAAACAGTGTTGCCCTATTATTTTGTGCAAAAATATAAACAGCTGTTCTTATTCGCCGCAAAAAGCTTCAAAAGTTTATGTGCAATAAAAGCTAATCTTATGGCGGTAGAAAAATGTTGCACGCAGTTCTAGTTCAAATGATCTTAGGGAGACTGGGAAATCATAAAATGTATTTTTTTAAATAAAAAAAAGATATGTATGTAAGTCACTATGGGCGTAGTCAGTTTTTGACAAAAGAGGATAACATTTACATTAAAGTGACATTTTGCAAAGTTAATATTATTATACGAGGTGTGTTCAAAAAGTTTCGCGAATTTTGTGCTTTTTCAAAAATAATTTATTTATTCATGAATATCTATTTTGTCCCCTTTAAAGTAATACCCATAAGATATTATACACTTGTGCCAACGGTTTGTTGTTAGTTTCACGATAGAAGTGAAACTTCAGTAAATTGACAAAAGAATGAGATGAATATGTATATATAACAAGGGTAGGATAATTATAAAGTTTATTTGTTTAAAAATGAAAGAATTTTGATTAATTATAAAAGATATTTTATATTTTATTTAACATATTTATGTTACATAATTTATTGCTCAAGTTCCATATCTTCAGTTTCAACAAATGATACAAGAGGCTTATGATAACTAAAATACGATACAAATGTTTTAGTTTCAATTTGGTTGATATATCTTTGGAATACTGCATCTATTACCGTTTTTGATCTCGTAGTTGATTGAGTGCGATTGTTACACATTTTCAAATTAAATATCGAGAAACTCAATCAAAGGAAGCGCTGATGCAAAATTTACGTTAAAATCCCCGCTTAAAATCATCGGAATTTTATCATAATTTTTTTGGAGAATTCGCGATACCTCTGGGGTATATTTGATCAAATTTTCATGTATAAATTCAATAACTGATTTAATCGATTGGTTGGGAGAGATGTAAATTGCTACAATCAAAACTAAATCTCCCTGGTCAATTCTGCTTTCACAGGCACATATTTCTCCAACTTTCGAAAGCTGAACAGACAATGATTCCAGCTGTTGTGCATTGAGATCTATTTGTGGCGTAACAACACGGGCTCCATCATTTACGTTGTGATAAATCACTACTCCGCCTGCCCTTGTACTTGGTCTTTTGTAATTAACAACAATATTAAATTTTGAAATGTCTACAATATCTTCATTATTCATCCATGTCTCCGAAAGAATTAAAAAATTTGACGACAACACTATTTTGTCATATTGCAGATCTTGTACATGAGCTCGTAAGCTTTGACAGTTAAAGGTAAACAGTGACATCCCTTTTCTTTTATTTAAGAAATCATATAAAACATTTCCAATTGTCTGAAGTCGATTTAAGTTCAGCCTTTGAAATTCATGTTGCAGATCAATTGTAGATACAGACGCTCTTCGACCATGGTAAAATTTTTTATCATTTTTTTTTGAAACAAGATATGAACCGTTTATTGATGTAACTCGTGATAATGCGAAGTACAGTAGTTGTTGAGCGTGTGATTTATCATATTCATATACAATCTCACCAAAAGTAGCTCCGTGGGACTTGTGAATTGTCATTGCACATGAAGAGACTAATGGGAAATGATTACGTTTTACAATAACGGTTTTATTAGGTACTAGTGGTATAGATGATGTTCTGCGATCTATTGGTACTGCCAGTGGATGAAGATTATTTTTTTGAATTGATGCCGCTGCCTTCATAATTTTTCTCCCATTTTTGGAGATCCTGGAAATTCTAGCCATAAACGATATATCTCTCCTTTGTCATTATATTCAATGAAAATTAATTTTCCCGTCGCACCATTTGCTAATCCACCTGATACATCGATGTTAGTTGTTATCATGTATGGTTTGTTCAAAACCAATGTAGTTTCATACGGTAAACCTCCTGTATCAATAGTTGACATTTTATGTAATTTTGGACGCATAGAAGTTTGCTGTTCAACATTTTTACATCCAATATATATATCTGTTGCCTCTGAATTCACTTTTTCTTCAATAGAATTCAAAATTTTATTGTTGTATTTAGCAACTGAATGATTATCAAAAAACAATCGCATACCGTCTGGAAAAAGTCTCTCAGCTTCTTCTTCGGAGTAAATCCGTGATTCAATTAAATCTATTGTAGCTCTTCCTTGTCTAACAACTGTCCATTACCAATTTTTATTAATATTGTTGCAAAAGTTTGATTAGCTTGTCGCATGACTTCGTTTAGTTCGAAAAATTTTAACCCTCACCATAGTGTTGAACTTGCTATTTGTCGTTTTATTTGTTTGTAAATTGGGGTAGCACGAACTGGTGGTAGTTGACGTAGATCACCAATCAAATTTATATCTAATCCTCCAAAATTGACTTCAAAATTACCGCTGATTTGCTTTAATCTTGAATCTATTTGGGACAAAAACTCAGCTCCAATCATACTGATTTCATCGATAATTAATACACGAACATATTTAAAAAGTGATCTATATTGTTGGGCTACGTCAATTGATAAAGGAAGCAACTTTGAAAGACTTATTTTCAGTGCAGTGTGTATCGTTGACCCATCGATAGCCACCGCAGCTTTACCAGTTGAAGCCCAAGTGATATAAGCATTGCAAAACCCATCACTTTGAATATCGATTATAAATTTCCATTAATAACACAGGTCAACATGGTTCAGTTGTTGGAAAGCTAAGAGTCATTTCCGAAGTAATTTGGTTCGTAGAATCCGAATCCGTCATCAGAACTGGCCCATCACGTCAGATTTTTGAGATATTTGAGGTTATGTACCCAAAAAACCGCGTTTTTTCCTACTTTTGAGGTTATGTACAGGGCGCAAAAAATTTTTGCGGTCTTTCTCTCCAGTTACATCATTTAGTAGAACTCTTACCCTTTAATTTAAGGGTTCAAGAGATCAATTTTTTCGCAAAGTTATGGCTTTTCGAAGTTACGAGATATATCCCTAAAATAACACAGGTCTACAAATATAGGGGTCATGTGAGTTGTTGGAAAGCTAAGGGGTATATCCGAGTAATTTGGTACGTAGAATCCGAATCCGGCTTCAGAATGGCCCATCACGTCAGGATTTTGAGATATTTGAGTTATGTTATTTTTGGGTACATAACCTCAAATATCTCAAAATCCTGACGTGATGGGCCAGATTCTGGAAGCGGATTCGGACTCTACGCACCAAATTACTTCGGAAATGACTCTTAGCTTTCCAACAACTGAACCATGTTGACCTGTGTTATCTCAAAGGCTTATTGCAAATGCTAATGACGTCGAAGGGATATATCTCGTAACTTCGAAAAGCCATAACTGCGAAAAAAAATCGTAATTAATCTCTTGAACCCTTAAATTAAAGGGTAGAGTTGTACTAAATGATGTAATTGGAGAGAAAGACCGCAAAAATTTTTTGCGCCCTGTACATAACTCTCAAAAGTAGGAAAACCGCGGTTTTTTGGGTACATAACCTCAAATATCTCAAAATCCTGACGTGATGGGCCAGTTCTGACGCCGGATTCGGATTCTACGCACCGTACTTCGGAAATGCCCTTAGCTTTCAACAACTCACATGACCCCGTATTTGTAGACCTGTAATTTAATTACAAATGTTTTACCACATCCAGCTGGTCCTGTAAAAAATATTTGCAGCGGAGGAGGATCTTCCAGCTGAAGATTGTAAATGACGTGCATCAAAAGTTCCTTTTGTTTTTGGTTTGCCATTTTCATCAGCACATAATATTGGTCGTTAGGCATTAGATTTTCTTTCCGTTTTGCAATAGCACCAAGTTTATTTAGGGTCGCCAGACGTAAATCACTGTTTACATCCGAATTCGGATTGCCATATAGCGTTTGGAATGGATTAGCTTCTGGAAATCTAATGGCAATATCATGAATCTCATCGTCATCATCTGCTTCTTCATTTTCGCGACATAGTTTTCGGCATAGCTCTATAGTTTTATTAATGTCTAAATCAGATTCAAACTCTTTACGTCGCTCCAGAATTTGATTTTCATTTTCGTCATAAGTTCTAATAAATTTCATCTCTTCAAGAATATCGAATTCTTCATTCCGAAATGGGATATGCAAAGTCACCATTTCTCTTTTATACTCATTTATATCTGAGACTATGTCATAATTCCTATAACGAATGATGCGTTGTTGCTTTCGACGAATATAA
Source organism: Chymomyza amoena (assembly GCA_037043745.1). Classification (NCBI taxonomy): domain Eukaryota; kingdom Metazoa; phylum Arthropoda; class Insecta; order Diptera; family Drosophilidae; genus Chymomyza; species Chymomyza amoena. The sequence goes on along the minus strand of JBAMAX010004088.1, from coordinate 79,106 downwards.
TAACCTTGAGAATTTTTAGTATAGTTAGCAACGAATTGTGCAAGTGATAATTCTTCCATTTCTTGTGGCCGCTTCTCGTATTTATCAAACCAGTCCAAATACTTGTTGAATCTTCATCGATATTTAATTCATCTAATTCTTTTTGTGTTCGTCTAATACGCTGTCGTTCAATAGGCCAAACGGTGGGAATATAAACTATGAAGACTGAACTTCTAGACATAGGTTCACGAAGTAGATACCACGCTGCTTCCTGGCTTGTTAATTCAACGGTATTGAGCATGTTAACACTCATTTTTTTAGTTATTTCTACTATATCAAATTCAGGGTTTTCGTCCATGATATCATGAATTTGTCTTTGTAAATTACTTATACCCCTATTAGTTTTATTGACATATTCAACAACATACGCTGCACATGAGTATTCTTCGATAATAAATTGCATATCTGTATTTGATTGTAATACATTGAGAATAAAAGGATTGAAAGGGTTGTGCCATTTTTGTTTAGGTTGTCGCTTCAAAAATACTTTAGGTCTGGTAATTCCAGCTTCAAGAATATGAAAATAATCATCATCAGAAGTTATATGATTTTGTGCATAAAACATTTCAATATTCTCGTAATCATTGTTCTCAAGGTTAATTTGTATTTGTTTATACCGTTTAGCATAATCAGCATATCCTGGATGATCTTTCTGCATTGGTTTTAATATTGCAGTGGATTTACATGGCATAAATGGAGCATCAAATCGGCATTTCTGAAGTTGATTGGCATGTACTTTTTTATAGCAAGTAAAGGTATTCTTGTGACTTTGCAAGCGAATATGTCCAAAAGCTTCTGTTGAAGAAACTGATATCAATTGATCGATCATCTTTACAGTATCTTGGTAGTTTGTACCAAGAGGATCTGACGGAGCATCATTCAGCCACAATAAAATATGTGCATGAGGACTACATCGATGCTGGAATTCCATTCGTTTAAAATAGTCGACAATATGATAATTTCCAAATGGGCTGTTTTTCTTTGATTGGAGAATAGTTATCAATATATTGACTATTTTATTAAAATAGAAAGCACAGGTCACAGCATCTTCATTCACTAGTGTAGTCTTAGATATGTAATCCAGTGACGCAGCTTGTTCTGCTGAAATTTCAGTACCGTTTATTTTTAATTTGTACAATAATTGTATTAAATTAGTCCATCCGATTTCATTGTCACTCAAAGTAAGGAACATCGTAGGTTTTCCTAGTTGCCGGATCATTGCAAAAAGATCTCTTTTTCGATCGCCCCAATACAAAACTGAATTTGGTATTGAGCGTAGGAAAGCTAAATTACTTTCGATACAATTATTAATGTAGTCAGGTGACTCAACTTGCTGTCGTGTAATATTACAATAGTATTTTTTCCCACATGTTTGAATGCAATCGTAAGCGAGTCACGAACTCTTAACCTCATAATTTTCATTACTAGGTATAATAAATGATGTGGAGTAACTCCACGCCGATCTGATTTCCGTAATTCGCTAGTTTCTATTGCGAACGGTGTTGCATTGACTCCCACTCTAAATTTTCGGAAATGACCCAAATAAATCGATGGAAAAGAAAGTTCTTCGGCATGTTCATCAAAAATTATACTTTTGGAAATGTTATGTTCTCCAGGAGCGATCCGTAAATACATATCTTCATTCCAAAGTAGAGTTTTCTGTTGTGCAGTTAGACTCTCTTCAACCGGTATATCTTCACTCATTTCTTCTAGATCGATTTCATTATTATTATCATTGTTGAAGAAGTTCTCATCAATTTTAATATCGTAAAATAAATAAAGTGGAGTTTGAAGCAGATACTGAAGCCATGCACGAATTGTCCTTTTATTAACCAGTCCCATTAAATAGCTTGATCTATGTATTTTTTTTCTTTTAATGTGTACGTTAATACAGTAATCATCTTCGACATTACGGAGTAAGAGTTTTACCATATTGTTTACATCCACTGGTACATTAATGACTTGTCCATAAATTCCATATTGCCCATGAACACGTCGTAACCGTCTTATTTCCATAAATGGAATTCGTGGTGAAATAAGTCTCTCAGAAATTAAATCAAGAGGTGGTAAAACCTCAGGTGTCTTCTCATATTTAAAACCGTTATAAGTAGACATTGTAGGAATCACTTTCCTCCCAATTGTTTGATAACACGTGTTGTACAGTAAAATATCTTGAACTGTATTATAATTTTCAACTATTACACTTAATAATTGTTCATCTTTAGCACGTGGTGATTTTAAATCTTTCTGAAACCACACTCGATCACAAACGGAGCACTTATGACCAAACGTATTGTTTAAAAACTTGTGGTTAAATTCTTCATGAGCAAATTTATTTCGACGAAACCGTGAGTATGGAATTCCTGGCTGTACATCTACTGGAGGGTCATCTAAAAAAAACAATTCAAAGTATGTAACGAGTATAATAATTCAATTTCAAATAATTTAATTGAAAAAACTAAAAAATTTAATAATTTAATTAAAAAACATGTACTTAATTTACAATTCATGATTTAAAATATTTAAAGAAATTTAATTTAAAGTTATATTTAATAATTCTTTTACACAAAAATATTTACACTTACCATTTATTTCATCAGTCACATTAACGCGTATATTTGAACATCTATTTTGATTGTTTAATAATTTTTTTTACGCGCACGAAACTCGCGACAACGTTCTGTTGAACTTTTTGCTGGATTTTTTTAGTTAGATTTTTTTTGCGTCGATATTGACGACAAATTTCGGCATTAGTTTTCGTCATCTTATAAAATTTATTGTTTAGAACAAGATATAAAAATACTCACAAACACTGTTAGTAATAACACACCACGCGGACTTCTTACTAAAAAGCCGTAATACGCAGCCGCATACAGTGTACAGTAGTATTAGTTCACGTACTTTTCACATATACTAACACACGTTAAATGCTCAAATACAAGCAAGTATTAAACAGTGTACAATATACATACACACCGACATTTGCTCTCTCGCTCTGGCTCACTAATTACAGGCGACTATTCTTAAAAGACGGGAATAGGAATGCTGCGAAGCATGGCACAAAGAGGAGAGACCGATAATACAAACAGTATGTATATTTCTGTCTCAATCTTTGCCGGCATCATGCTACACATTTTTGTATTTGTGTCTCTTACATGTCGTTTTTCGTTGCATCCGGTTTGAAATCACAACGATTCTAAAGAAGTTTCACTTCAAAAAATAAATTTTCCTAATTTTTATAAAGGAACTTATAATTATATACTATAAAATCTAAAAAAGATATCCATTATCAAAAGCAAATAATTTTGCATTTCATAGAATTAAAGTAACTAAATTTTAAACTAATCGTAGAAAATTAAATGTTTTTACAAATAAAAATAAATTGTAATATTTCGATTTCATTAGATAACTTTTTTTTTGTATATAAAACGGATTATTCGTAATATATTTCTAATATATGACTAAGCCAACTTTAATTTAAATGATAATTTGTAAAACAGTTTTTTTTTGGGGTAAAACACAAACTTAAATTACACGTAGTGCAAATCACTGTCATGTAGCCGCTTTTGCAGAGTTTGCAGCGCGACTGCTATGGTTTGTAATCGGGAAAATGTCCTATTCCATCAAATCGGATGTCTTGAACTGTTTTTATTGCTCCACGTCTTGAAGATGATGGAGTTGTTTGAGAGGAACACGATGGGAGGCCTCGTCTTTTTAGGATAAAGACACTTTTGTGTATTAATCCAATTGCAATTTGTTTTTGGAATTGAATTAAAGTAAGCGTTTCTTTTTCGTTAAGTTTGTTTAGCTCATAATGACGTCTATACAAAAGCCAGCTACTCGTAACTGCTGAGTTGAGATTCCAAAAGAAAATTCGTATAGTATTTTCGGGGTCGATGATTTATTCTATATAATTCACAAAGCATGTCGGCCAGGTCTACGCCTCCCATAAAGCGATTGCATTGCTGAACAATTCAAGGAATTGTAAAGTCAATTGACTTTATCTTTCTGGCTCCATCGCTTGCAAGTAGATATTGGTTCATTACCATAGTCTGTTGCTAATAATTGCACCGGTTTATTATCATACCATTTTACACCAATAATGTCATAATTCATTTCTAATCTATAGTCATAAGAGCTACGACCTTTCTTCTTTAATTTTGCTTCAGAGTCCAAATTACAGTTTCCCAAACGATTGCTACGAACTGTTCCAGTTGCCGAAATTCCTTTTTGTTTTAAAGCTTTCAACAAATGTATCGATGTGAACCAATTATCGAAAAATACGTCACGGTTCCGATGAGCTGGTGTATCCATTACCAAGTGAATAACTATAGCAGACGAAATGTCTAAACCATAATTAGGGCAAGTTCCTTCTCCTGCGTACATGGCGAAGTCATATATTATACTAGACTTTCCACATCTTGTAAACATTTTAAAACCCCATTTGTGCGACTTCTTTGGGTTATATTGTTTAAATTGTTGTCGTCCTCGAAAGAGTATTGTTTGCTCATCTACGCTGTTAGGCTGCTCTGGAGAAATCATGAGACAATTTTTACGGAAGCCATCTAAAATAAACCTAATCTTATGCAACTTATCATATTTAGAGTCATTCAGCGCATTCCCATTTCTGGATATTTAACTATATCCAATAGAAGTAAAATACCTAAATATTGTTCCATTTCTTTTGGATTTTCTTTAACTGAGTTTCCAAATTCTCGAACTGAATATAGATTTGTTTCCTCAGTAATTTTTCTACCTCTTTTCGGTCTCTGAAGGCAATGATCACAGAAACAACCCTTGCGTATGTTTTTTTTTGGCCCATTGATTTTCGATGTACACAAATACTCTGATAATGCACGATGTTGTTTACATACAACATATCAACTTTGCGTTGTTTTAATACTAAGTGCATTAAATTTAATTTTTTGTGGTTATATTTCGCTTTTTCATAAAATATATAGGCAGTAAAAAATTTACCAATGCTCTGGTGTATTGTTAAGTTAATAGTTTTATCATATAAAAGTTGTATTTTTTCGCTGCTCAAAAAAGGTCCGAATCATGTCAACAAAACCCGCAATATGACACTCAAACTCTTAAAAATCAGGCTAAATAATAATGCAAAATTAAAGTCACGAGATCCAAGCTTCGTTTTTGCTTAAATTTATTTTAAAATTCGCAGTAGTTTAAAAGATATACTTTTGTGTTCATGTTAAACATTCTTTTTGTTTTTAACATTGTTGACATCGCTTGGCTCGTCTTGGCTGTCGGTTATAGTTGCATATAAAATAATGATACTTTTAATTTTATTGCACATTGGTCTCAATTAATGATTTTTGTTTCTTTTTTTTCAATTTATTGGTATGTTTGTTGACGAATCCCTTTTTAAATTGCCTATTTCTTCAATTGTTACACAGAATAATAGTAACTTAATTGAATATGGGCATTTCTTTAGAAACGTCAACCAGTGTAAAGAATACAATGTTAAGGAAAGAGTGATGATTTCATTGTTGTTGTTTTGTAAAAATATTGCCTTTTGTTATTGTTGTTTAAAACACGAAAGTGGTTCTTAATCCTTTTTTGGTGGCAAGTAGTTTGATATTCAGTTAACTGCATACCTCTAAAACAAACAATTAATTAGCGGGGAACCGAGGAAGCTGTCGATAATTTCCCTTTTTCTTTTCAATACATTTGCATATTTCCTGATTTTGATCTATAAATTCTCATATGTATGTGTTATATAATCAGCTGACTGCCTTTTGTATAAAATTTACAAACATTGCAAAAGTGTCATTTATTATTTCAATTTAAAAGATGGAGTAAAATTATGGATATAAGCATCTAAGAACATATTCGAAATACATATTTGGAAAATTTCAGAGAAAATGTGTGTTTATTTTTTTTTAAATTGTGTTTTTTGGCGCGAAACTATTTTTGTTTGGTACAAAAGAGCTGACATTGCTGCAGCTGTTTTGTACCTTTCACATTACTTTTCATATTTTTCGATGTTTCAAATGGTTTAAATTTTTGTTAATGCAGGCAAAAACGTCCTCTATTTTCAAGATGTTGTAAACGATTACTCAACAGCAACAAAGAATCAAAAAACAAAAGCAAGAAAATGAGTTTTCTATTTGTATAGGCACAATTTTAATAATTTATTTAAATTATAAATTGCACATTCATAATTTTGTAGTATATATTTTATGTATACATTTATATATAATAAGTAATGTCACAGACATTTGATTGTAGTTATTTAAATTTTTTTTAAAACAATACAAAGGTGTTACACTATATAAACTATATTAACAATAAAGTAAAATTTACTTCGAAGTTTTGAAGCCACAGCAATGTAGACCTTCAGGCTGTCCAGGCTTTCTAAATGCTGGTCATTTATGGCCACATACTGCAAAGAATAAATTAAAGTGAATTATTTTTCTTAAATTAATTGTGTTATATCATTTACGCTGAAAAATTCACTTTAATTTAAATGAATAAAATATGAAATAAAATATAAGACGCGGTTTAACTCTTTTCGGTATATATATATGTACATATATTATAAAATAAAATTTATAACTATGTTGCGTGGTGCCGGTGTTGAGTACATAAACGAGATTAATTATTAACATTAAAATTATGCTTAGGTTACCCTCTGTGCTTTTAAAGAAGCCGTCGGGAAATCCCGAAGAGCAAAGAGGTAGGTAGAGAGCAATTACAACTTCAATGTGCTCTTAAATTATACTAACATTTCATTTATTTCTCTTAGATGATAACTTAATCTAATATTAAAATTTATTTGCTACTTCAGCTTTAACATACGCTTTAACAATTTGTTCAGCTTGATCGCTTCTCTCGTAGACGAATCAATTGGCCAAGTTGAAACTTCCCAATTATTGCAGGCAATGTGTCCCGACTGAGGCATGTGGAAAACCGAAATATGTATTTTTTTAGGAAATAACAAGTTGTCAATCAATATTTTTCTCCTGTGCACAGCAAAGCAGTGGTGCATTTGTAGCAAATTTTTCCATTAACATCATGTGACTGTAAAAAGAAGATACAAAATTTTAGTTGTAGGGGTGTAGTGCTCTATATTATAAAAACGCAGCAGTCAATTGCTCACCATTATATTTATACTCCATCTCTTCAAGGGTCTCTCTAATTTGCACTTTTAAGGATATCTATGGGAATATTAATATTATAAGTGAGTGATTCCGGCAAATATATCTCAAGTAATCTTACCTTCTTGAAAGCGTGGTGTTATTTAAAAAGCAGCGTGTAATGTTTACCTCGGCAAACATAGTCAATTAAATGGTTTGCATGGACAACAAATTTACAATTAGTCTACATCTTGGGCATCAACAATATGTAGACAAAGTGTTCATAAGTTGTTTAGCGTGGACCATTGTATTAAAATTAAGCACAGGAACTCTGCAGCATTCCTGTGATTCAAGAACTATTTGGAACTTCTGAGCTGAATTCCATCTTGCAGTGAATACAAAATGGACCTACATAAGATACAAATTTAATTTATTTTAATGAAATTTTTCAAATTAATGTAACTATTTTTAAAATTCTTACCAATTCGAAGCAGTAGTAAAACATGATAATACCCATTCAAACTGAATTCCATGTTACAACGTGTGCAACATGGATCTGGAAAGAAACAACATTTCAAATATTAACAATGCATTTGATTACACAATGTCACAAAATTTCAAAATTTTCTGTATCCGGGACATTTACCAATTGATTCTTATGTAAAATTTCACGCTGAATTCAAATCTGCTTTGAAATATGTGGAAAGTAGAACGGGTTTTGAGATATCGTCAGATTTTCATTTTCGGTGTTTTGAAAAAAGGTAAGTCTACTAAAATGGCATTTTCTCTGGTTTTAGTCCACTGAAGTTAATAAACGGGGACAAAAATTAAAGGTAATAAAATTATCTTTACAAAAAATGCCGGTTGATGATTTTTCCGGTTTTTGCTGCCTTTAATTAAGTTTCATTTAGCCTTACCATAAAAATTGCTGCGGTTTTAGATATTGACAGGATGGCGTAATCTTTTACGATCATTTTTTGCCCTGGTTCATCAACATCGTGTAAAAAAAATGGCGGACGTAAAGTCGGGCGCGGACGACTTTAGGATACCCTGTACCACTAGCTTGTAATAAAGTCCGCTTTCTTTACAAAAAACCAAAAACAGAAGAATTTTTAAGCAACAATTTTTTTTTGACCGAGCTATATGATATAGTCAACCGATTTCAATAAAATTTGATACAGTTCTTAAATACCTTAAAAAAGATCTGAATGCCGAATTTAGTTCAAATATCTTTACAAACAAACGAAACACATTGAATTTTGTATAAAAAACGCGTTTTTGGACCGATTGGTCCTATGGAAGCTATATGATCTAGTCAACCGATTTGGATTAAATTTCGTACAGTGCTTAGGAACTATAAAAAACTTACGAATACCAAATTTGGTCCCAATATCTTAACAAACAAACGAAACACAACAAATTTTGAACAAAAATCGATTTTTTGGAAGATCGTCCCTATGGGAACTATATGATATAGTCAACCGATTTCGATCAAATTTGGCACATTGCTTAAGTGGTCTAAAAAATTTCCAAACACCAAATCTGGTTACGATATCTTTATTAAAAAACGAAATATAGCGAATTTTTCTTTAAAAAAGTTATTTTGGCCGATCGGTCCTATGGGAGCTATATGATATAGTCAACCGATTTCAATAAAATTTGACACAGTTCTTAAATACCTTAAAAAAGATCTGAATGCCGCATTTAGTTCAAATATCTTTACAAACAAACGAAACACATCGAATTTTGTATAAAAAACGTGTTTTTTGACCGATTGGTCCTATGGGAGCTATATGAACTAGTCAACCGATTTGAATTAAATTTAGTATAGTGCTTAGGAACTATAAAACACTCACGAATGTCAAATTTGGTCTCAATATCTTAACAAACAAACGAAACACAACAAATTTTGTTAAAAAATCGATTTTTTGGAAGATCGGACCTATGGGAGCTATATGATATAGTCAACCGATTTTGTTCAAATTTGGCACATTGCTTAAGTGGTCTAAAAATTTCCAAACGCCAAATCTGGTTACGATATCTTTATTAAAAAACGAAATATAGCGAACTTTTCTTTAAAAAAGTTATTTTGGCCGATCGGTCCTATGGTAGCTATATGATATAGTCAACCGATTTTGATCAAATTTGGTACAGTGATTTGAAACTATAAAAAACTTTCGAATACCAAATTTGGTTACGATATCTTCATAAACAAACGAATTATTCATCTAAAACTTATTTTTTTTGTCGAGGTCGTCTCAAACACCCCTATGGGAGCTATATAATTTAACCCCGATATCAAAAAAATAAAATAAACTTGCCTCCTATGGAATAATATGGGATCTAATGTGAAAGTTTGGTAACTCTAGCTCTTACCATCTCTGAGATCTAGGCGTTCACACGGACGGACAGACGGACAGACGGACATGGGTATATCGACTTCTCTATTCACCCTGATCATATTTTAGGTAACTTTGGGATGTCTCCGACGTCTCCCTCTATATGTTACATACATTTTCGGCCTGCACAAACTTAATATACCCTTGATACCATACGGTACAGGGTATAAATACTTCCGCATTTGCAGTATTTGGTGAAATAACTCAAATTTTATTTTTTATGACTCTGAAAGCACATGAATTCTATTGCTCTCACAAGGTCAAAAGTTTTATTTGTGGAGAATTTTCATTCGCGCAGCCGAGAATTTTTTCGAAGCATTTGCAAAATGTTTTTTTTTTTCTTTATATTTTGGCAAGAAACCGGCAATCAAACCGTGGACGCCGAAAAGCGTATGCAATTCTTGCAGAGCTATTCTAACTATGTGGATGTCTGGAGAAAAGTCAGTCCAAAATTTTATAATTTGCACACGTAGATTAATTTTTGCACCTTATTGTTAGTCGCTTTTTGGCTTTTGATGTTCCTGCAACTTGGCGACAACCGATGTGCCACGAAATTGGCTGCTATTTTTGCTTAACAAAAGTTAATCAGCATGGACGTCACCGATTTGTAAAATATGCTGAGGCGGAGTCTTTCTCAAAGCCAATTTAGAGCACATCTGCCAGCCCATACCCAATTTGTGTGAAACGTAAAAACGAAAGTGAAGATTCAGATGACGCAGACATGGATTATAACGATGCTGAGACAGATCATATTCTAAAGCCTCTGACCGAAGCCGAGTTAAATGATTGGATACGAGACTTAGAACTATCTATGCTGAGTTGTTGGCGTCGCGCATGAAAGAGCGCTACTTCGTATCTCCAAAAGTAAAAATAACAAACTACAGAAAGCGTCATGAACGTTTTGGGAAGTATTTCGCACAAGAAGGCTCGATTTCTTATTGCAAAGACATAGCCGGATTATTCTAAGAGTTTGGAGAAATCTACGATCCAAATGAGTGGCGACTATTCATCGATAGCAGCAAGCTTAGCTTGTAAGCTGTATTGTTTGTGAGGAGGCGATTTGCCACCTCACAACATTGTTCCAAAATTGCCAACAGGGCAATAGCAAAACTGCTTGAACTGCTTGGTGAGAGTAGCGGTGAAAGCGCTCTCACTCTCACCAACACTAGGTCAAGTATAGCGTTTTTAAGCTTGGCGCCAAAATAATTGTTTGGTATTAGTGCGTAGGTTGATAGTATTAGTTTATAGGTGTAAGTGGAGAGTAGGTGATAGCGATAGTTTTAGGTACGGCGGACTCTCTCTTTATTATTAGAATAGTTATGTAGATAAACAGAGCGCCGTTTAGGATTTATAAGTATAGTTTTGGGCGGGAATTCCAGGATTTGGCGGCGATCGAGTTCCTATATAAGGCGGGTCAACAGCCAAATCGAGACGGAACACAGAACGGAGAGAACACACAGAACAATCAGTGCAGTACACAGAACCATGAGTGAAATAAAGACAGTCAGTGAGTGATCAAGTTAAAGTCAGTGCCGCAGTTAAAGGCGTTTTCGTTCAATAAAAATACTACCTTATGAAACACAGTCGCAAAGGACGGATAAGGGATAAATAATTAGTAGCGCACCGGGTGCGACCGCGTCGGAGTCTATACGTTTCGTGTACGAGCCACGCCAAGATCTCTGCTACCAGGATTTTATATCTGGGTGAGCGTATCGCCGTAAAAGGGCGGATTTAAGTATTAATTGTAAAATCATAAATTGTTAGCTCTAAGCCTAATCTTGTTTTTTCACAAATATTTTTGCCAATAATATTATTTTGTGTAAAATAGAGAGCGTGCGGGCTCGATTTAAGTGTATTGTGATAATTGACCGCAAAAAGGCGGATAATATAATTTTAAAACTTAAAGCAAATTGTTTATTGTTTAAAATATCGAAAGTCTCAGCAAAATATAAATTTTGTTGTGACATTAACCCTGGGCATAGCTGAGCTATCCCAGCCGTTGTTCTGGACTAAACCAGAGGTCGTTACAACTGGCGCCCGAGCAGGGACTTTCGATATTTTGAATAAAAAATTTTCTTTGACTTTAAATTTATATTTTATATAGCCTAGGTCTGACACATACACAAAATGGTGGCACGCGCTTGGATTAAAAATCTAAGGCGTGACGAGATTCTTGCATATACCCACGAGTTTGGTCTCCAAATGGCGGGCACCGTGGAAGAATTGCGTCTACAATTCTCACGGTGGGTAAATATGCAAGAAGGCCAAATAGAATGGGCTTTGCGGTTGAGCGAGCTGGCCAGAAAGCATGGCCAGCGGTCGTCAACAAGCAATTTGAATTTGAGTTGCGGTGGCGGTCGTGCAGTACCAAAGGATCTTGCAGGCGTGGCCAACAGCACTCAGGCAGCTCAGAGACCCGCACCATGTGGCACAGGCTCATTTGAAAATACTGAGGTGTTCCAAATGCCACAGAATATACCAGGCGGCTCTAGCGGGATTAGCGAATATGCTGAAATAGCGGAGCATGTGCGTGAGTGGACATTCAGTTTGATGGGTCCACTAAGCCACTGGAGTTCTTGGAACGAGTAGAATGGTCGGCCGAAGCTTATGGCCTAAACCTGGACTTGGTTCCAAGAACTATGCCTGAACTCTTACAAGGCGTGGCCCTCCAATGGTATGTGGCCAATAATAATTATTGGACCACATGGGCGGCTTTTGTTGAGGATTTTGAGGGTTATTTCCTTCCCCGAGGCTATTATACGAAGCTGCGGGAGGAAATAAGTCAGCGAAGGCAAGGGCTGTGTGAGCCGTTTAAGGCGTATATGGTACAGATGCAGACTCTGATGCGTCCTTGTCGATATTCGAAGGAGCATCAACTGCAGTTAATCTACGACCACTGCTTGCCGAATCTGCGTGCGTTTGTTAGGCGAGGCCAATTCCAAACTCTCAAGCAACTGATGGAGTTAGCGGATGAGTTTGAGGATTTGGAGAGAGACCGCCAAAACTTAGCAGCGGATGCGCGACATGCACGGCCCAGGGCCATGTATGCATCACAGGGTGAAATGCCGTTAAGCCGTGATATGCCCGGTGCATATCACCAGCGTTGGCAGGCAGTTAGAGAAACACGCATACCTCAAAATAGCCAGCATCGGGAAGAAACCCCAGGTACAGCAGAAACTTGCTGGAGATGCGGACAGGCTGGACATAGCTCCCAAATGTGCCGCAACCAGCCAATAGAATATTTGTTGGCGTTGCGGGATGTTGGGAATAACTGCCATAAGCAGTGGTCAGGCCCAAAAAGTTGCTCAGAATCCCAGTTGCAAACGGGAAGAGCGAAATTCGCACCAGTCCCGGTTCCAAAATCGTTGGTGGGGAAACTGGTGAGCGAAGGCCGTAGAATTAAGGCTCAGGTAACGATTGGTGGCGAATTTATAGATGCCACAATCGATACGGGTGCAACCAGCAGCTTTATAAGCACAAAGTTAGCTGAAAAGATGCACGCCGTTGGCAGCAGCAGAAATGTGCTGCGAAAAGTTTGCCTGGCGGATGGCCGGCACTGCGAAACCATGCGAGGGCTTGATTTAGAAATCGCCTTTGGACACGGTCGTGCCACTATAGGGCTCCTTGTGATGCCGGGAGTGGTAGGCGAATTAATCCTTGGGTGGGATTTCTTGACAAGCATGGGTTTCAGTTTTAGCTGCGGTGGGCATGTTTTGAGCATCGCAAATAGGCGTTGCGCACAAGAACTGCCATGCCGAGCGTATTTAGCCGAAGATCCCGTGGCGGAACCTGAAGTCATGGAGATGGAAGGTGGCCACAGATCCGACATAACGGCAGCACAAGATGCGGCTACACAGGCACATGTTGCTGGTGAGCGATTTGCAAGCGCTCAGCCTTCTCAGACGGAGGCTTGCGGAGGGCCCAGCATCATAAATGCAGCTACACAGGCACTTGTTGCTGGTGAGCGGTTTGCAAGCACTCAGCCTTCTCAGGCGGAGGCTTGCGAAGGGCCCAGCATCAAATATAAAACGGAGCAGTTTGAGCGCAGTGAGCAGCGCCAACAACAACAGCGCGCACCACAGCAGCACATGCAGCAGCGCTCAAAGCAGCAGCGCCCGCAACAGCAGCAGCGCTCACAACAACAGCACCAACGACGACAGCAGCAGCGGCAAGATCAGCCGCAACAACATTTTGACAAGCGACATCAGAAGCGTGAGCAGCAGAGACTGCAGCAACCACTACAACAGCGGCAAAACGAGCCGCAACTTAATCTTCAACAACAGCAACAGACGAGCCGAAATCAACACAAAAGGCGACAACAGCAGAAACATCAGCAGCGGCAAAGAAAGCCGCAGTACACACAGCAGCAGCGTCAACGGCAGCCGGCGAGCAATTCGCAAGATCTTAGCCTATCCAGGCGAAGGCTTGCGATGGGCCCGGAACCGCCACGACGCAACGAAACGCAACAGACGCCAGAGTGCATGAGTGCGCAGCACGAGGAGGCGACAGAAGTGCCCCGGCGTGCTTGGCGGCTGTTGGCCGATGAGTCTGCGTGGCCGGTAGCCGTATCTGCTATGGTACGGCGTAGGCGGCAGCTCGATCGACCACAAGCAAGTGGCGGACAACTCGTGACGACGGGTGGCAATCGGTACCGCGTTCGTTGGGGCCAATGTGGCGACCCTAGGGTTTTCGTTTTAATGAAGAGGTAGTCCAGCCAAATAAGGTATTGTACTTGCCGGGTCCAAAGAGGGACTTAGGCGTAAAAATAGGTAATATTGCAGGCCGGGGCCAAATTATGCAAATTGGCGCAAGGCTGCAATTTGGAAATGGGTAGGCGGACGGCGATTCCGCAGGTGTAGAAGGGTAGAAGGTCAGTGGGTCTACCGTCCTCACATACCTGTAACAAATTAGGTTGGTAGAAAAAAGTTTTTTTATAATATTTTTTAACTCATGTACTTACATTGCACGTTTACTACAAGAATTCTTCTTCTTGCTAGTAGTACAGCTGGTGATCGCGTTGCCGGCGAGCATGCGCAAAAGGGGCAACGCTGAAAAGATACACCCACTAAAAAGCTGAATGATGCGGTAGGGTAACAAAAGCTCATTAATATAAAACGGTAACGGTAAAACTTTGCACCGTGGACAAGGCGTTATTTTTCGTAAGGTAAAAATAATAGGCCGATATTAGTAGGAAAAAAAAAGAGAAAAAAAAATCACGCAAAATTTAACAAAAAAAAAATACTCAGGCCGATGCAGCTTGGCAGCTGTGGGCAAAGCCAAGTGAGTATTTGGGACGCGGTGGTCGGAAGATAGTGAGCAGAGATTTTCCTACACTTTTGCTGCGTGAGCCGTGACTCCGACTGAAGGAGCTCGGGAGCGAGCAAACTTTTGCTGCGTGAGCCGTGACTCCGACTGAGGGAACACGGGAGCGAGCAAAAGTTCGCTGCGTTCGCCGTGACTCCGATTGAAGGAGCTCGGGAGCGAGCAGAACTTTTGCTGCGTTCACCGTGACTCCGGTTGAGGGAGCTCGGGAGCGAGCAAACTTTTGCTGCGTGAGCCGTGACTCCGACTGAAGGAGCTCGGGAGCGGGCAAAAGTTTGCTGCGTTCGCCGTGACTCCGATTGAGGGAGCGCGGGATCGAGCAAAAGTGTAGTCAACGCTGCTGGCTACTCTCCCAAAGAGGGGAGGTAGCAGAGCGTTTCGGTAGGCCGTTTCGTCGCTTGACCTGGTGCCGATTTATGGCACAGGCAATGGCGAACGATGGATGGTGAGTGGCGCTCAGCTCACGAGGAGGATCCGCAGGGGCGGTGCGACCAGCCGCGGGCGCCATACCACTTGGCAGAGCCACAGCTGAGCCAAAATCTGCGAGGGCCAAGCACGACATTTTTTTTTTCCTCGTTTTTTTTGTTTTCCGAAGAAAGGGGGGAGTGTGAGGAGGCGATTTGCCACCTCACAGCATTGTTCCAATATTGCCAACAGGGCAATAGCAAAACTGCTTGAACTGCTTGGTGAGAGTAGCGGTGAAAGCGCTCTCACTCTCACCAACACTAGGTCAAGTATAGCGTTTTTAAGCTTGGCGCCAAAATAATTGTTTGGTATTAGTGCGTAGGTTGATAGTATTAGTTTATAGGTGTAAGTGGAGAGTAGGTGATAGCGATAGTTTTAGGTACGGCGGACTCTCTCTTTATTATTAGAATAGTTATGTAGATAAACAGAGCGCCGTTTAGGATTTATAAGTATAGTTTTGGGCGGGAATTCCAGGATTTGGCGGCGATCGAGTTCCTATATAAGGCGGGTCAACAGCCAAATCGAGACGGAACACAGAACGGAGAGAACACACAGAACAATCAGTGCAGTACACAGAACCATGAGTGAAATAAAGACAGTCAGTGAGTGATCAAGTTAAAGTCAGTGCCGCAGTTAAAGGCGTTTTCGTTCAATAAAAATACTACCTTATGAAACACAGTCGCAAAGGACGGATAAGGGATAAATAATTAGTAGCGCACCGGGTGCGACCGCGTCGGAGTCTATACGTTTCGTGTACGAGCCACGCCAAGATCTCTGCTACCAGGATTTTATATCTGGGTGAGCGTATCGCCGTAAAAGGGCGGATTTAAGTATTAATTGTAAAATCATAAATTGTTAGCTCTAAGCCTAATCTTGTTTTTTCACAAATATTTTTGCCAATAATATTATTTTGTGTAAAATAGAGAGCGTGCGGGCTCGATTTAAGTGTATTGTGATAATTGACCGCAAAAAGGCGGATAATATAATTTTAAAACTTAAAGCAAATTGTTTATTGTTTAAAATATCGAAAGTCTCAGCAAAATATAAATTTTGTTGTGACATTAACCCTGGGCATAGCTGAGCTATCCCAGCCGTTGTTCTGGACTAAACCAGAGGTCGTTACATGTTACACCAAGGCAACAAAAAGCCTTCCATTCCATTGGCGCATGCCGTAAATATAAAGGAGTCTTACGAGTCAATGTCCAAATTGCTCGTTCTAGTCAAATACGAAGAGCACCAGTGGAAAATCTGTGCCGATCTGAAAGTCGTAGCAATGGTAACAGGCCTGCAACAAGGATGGACAAAGCATTGATGTTTTTTGTGCAGATGGGACTGCCGAGATCGCAGTGAAGATTACGTGCATAAAGACTGGGATGAAAGGTCCAATTTTATAGTTGGAGAAGCTAACGTCAAATTTTCGCCCCTCGTTCAAAAGGACAAAATTATTCTCCCTCCGCTGCATATAAAGCTTGGTCTCTTTAAGAACTTCGTTAAAGCTCTCCATAAAAATAAAAATTTTGCGGCATTCGAATATTTAAAATAACGATTCCCACAACTTTCTGACGCCAAAATCAAAGAAGGCGTATTTGTGGGTCCGCAAATCAAAAAGCTAATGAACAACACAGAATTTTACTAGTTTTAATATTTACCAATATTGGTTTTTCTTTTTATTTTTTAAAGTTGTAAATATGTCTTTAAAAATTCACTTTTTACATTCCCATTTGGTTGTTTTCCCGGACAACCTAGGCGCCGAAAGCGACGAGCATGGCGAACGCTTCCATCAGCAAATGAAGCAGATAGAGTTTCGCTACCAAGGCAAGTGGGATCAGGCAATGATGGGAGACTATTGCTGGTTCTTGTTGCGAGAAACACAGAGTCTGCACAAAAAACAAAAGCGGTCTACATCATTTGAATTTTTTTATCCTAACTTGAACTGCAATAAAAACTCCTAATGCTCAATGTTTATTTTTTATTTGGCTTGGTAAGATGTGATTCTTAAACTGAAAAAACTAGCAAAAACTCGATATATTAGTTATATATCAATGTCAGAGAGGAATTCTTCAAATGGCTGTATCTCAAATACCTCACTGATGTGATTTTGGTTTGTTTAGATACTCATATCTTACTTATTTAACAAAAAGCGTAGAGTTACGGGTCGGAGAGCATGCAAAACAACAATTAGTAATACTGTCAAAAAGAGGTATGTTTACTTAATTGTGAATGTAGCGTTTATTTTTTATCCGATTTTGATGACCAAGGGCAAAAAATGTTTGTAAGATATAATCCTTTCATTTAATTGTCTGTAACCGAAACAATTTTTATGGAAAGATCGAAAAAAACTTAGTAAAAGTCAGCAAAAACTTGAAAAATCATCAACTTTTTTACAAAAATTCAACTTTGAAGTGCCATATCTTCGTCATTTATAATTGGATTTTAAACAACTGTAATTTTTTAAGAAATAATTTTGGTATCTTTTATTTTCGTCCCAGTTTACAAAAATCGGTGTACTAAATCCAGAGAAAATTGTATTTTAGTAGACTAACCTTTTTTCAAAACATGAAAAATGAAAATTTGGCGATATCTCAAAAACCGTTCTACTTTCAACATATGTTAGATTTGAATTCAGCGTGAAATTTTACATAGGGATCAACTATTTTGAAGCCGGGATCAAAAAACTGTTGCATTGTGTTATTTTTCGATTTTATCTTACCAGTTTGAAGCGCCAACTGTTTGCATCTAAAAATGTCAAAGTACATTCGAATTGAATTCCATGTTGCAATGTTTTTTATTAACATATTTATTTAGTTTTAAATGATTGTAATACTCACCAATTCGAAGTAGTAGCAAAACATGATAAGATCCATTCAAATTGAATTCCATGTTACAACGTGTGCAACATGGTCCTCGAAAGAAACAACATTTCAAATATTATAAATCTTATTTAAGTTAATTAGAAGTTCTGTGATGCTTACCAGTTTGAAGCGCCAACTATTTGCATCAAAAAATGTCAAAGTACATTCGAATTGAATTCCATGTTGCAATGTGTACAACATGGATCTGCAGAAGATACAAATTCAATTATTAATTGAACCACCAGCTTTTTGTAGCATTATTGAACAACGGACATATCTGTATTTGATGTTGTTATATGTACAACATGAACTTGAAAAAGATACAAAATTTCGATTATTAGAATTTGATATATTTGTTTAGTATAACATTTTTAGATTTCTTACCAATTTTAAGCTTTCATTATTTTTAACTTTTTGGCAGCCTGTTGCGAGAGTCGGTTACACCTTTGCAAATCTTGCAACATCCACCGGGCCTTTTTCCTTATTAATGTCATCAATAATTTGTTAAGGATGCTTTTTCTATGGTTGCAGCACTGGTGGCTAACTGCAAACCATTCCGGCTACAATTTGTTTGTTTTCTGTATGCAGATGTTGACCATATTCTTGTAAATATCTTTTTTGTGTGCGTTCTGCTCAAATTGTTGAGCAAAGATATTGAAATGCAAGTTGCAGATAGAGTAAAACATATCCGAAGCATTCTTAAGGAGGAGCACAGACTCGGAAAAATTTTTTGTTGCTATCAGATCCTCTGATGGGTCTTTCTGGAAGCAGTCAATTTTTTGCAATGCTTCATCGCATACCGTGCAATTGAACTTTTTCTTAAATATCAAATAACCGTCGAAGTATCTCCTTGATGCCATTTCTCGGTGTTATTCAATTTCTCCATCTTGGATTTCTCTTTCTGTTTCATTTTCCAAGTAATAGGGGTCAAAGCTAATTTTGTCGTTCGAACTATCACAAATCCAATTCAGCTGCAAATCGTCATAATTTTCACAATTTGCTCCCTGCAAATGTTTATTTGTCACGATCTTGATTGATAGAAGACGTGCAGTGAGATACTGGATTTCGCGAGCTGAAGGATTTGTGTTATTCCCGAGTTTCGAACGAAGAGCACCAAAACAATTCTCTAAGCTGTCTTGATTGAATCGCGATAAGTGAATAAACTTGGCCGTTCCTTCCTCTATGATGTCATCACAAAGTTCTATCATGTTCTGCATGGTGACGATCAGACCTTTGTGACAATAGTTGAGGTGGAGTGTTAAGCTTTCGAAATATTTGATGCTCTCAATCATTTTGGCTTTGACCTCGTTGTCTGCTGCGTATGGCTTTTTCTGACCTTTGTTAACTGATCTGCAGTTTAAAAGGACGAATGTATCATTCACTTTTCTCACAAAATCGGCAGTTGCTCGTGCTTTTTTCATGTTCTCCCATGAGAATAGCTGGTTTTCATAGCAAACTGTTATGGCGTCGGATACCGATTTTGAGAAAATTTGTGTAGCAAGCTTAACCGACATTTTTTGGTAAAATCTTGGGTTTATATGCGCATCTGTTATTTTCGGGACCATACGCGTTGTTTTGCTTCTGTTGTCAATAGCAAACAACTCCGAAATTACGGACCAGGTAGCAAACCCCGTTGGCGTCTCTATCATGTTTGCCTTCATGCAATTTCGCGGTTGCATCAGGCCTTTTACTTGGAAAAAGAGAAAACTGTTAGCAACTTTATTTAGCCGATTTCCATTGCCGTGGTCCATGAAGCCGTCAATCTGATCAGTGGCAGGATTGTATTCTAGTTCTGAACGACCGTGGAGCTCGTCAAAAACTAGAACACAATGCCTATCTGCTTCGTCCATATTTTTAACGTGTTTGCAAATATTTTCGCAGACTTGCTGATCGATGCCCGGGCTTATTCTTCTGATTGGACTCCAATTCAGCAGCGTTCGAGGGCTCGGTAAAGGAAACGAAAGGCTAGATCGCATGAACCTGTAGCATTTGGCAGATTGGTTTATATTAAGCAATACATTTCTCTCCAATGGAGTGTACCTTTTACGCTTTCCTGCCAAAAGCATGCTGCCAAATGCTTTCGTTTCCTCATTTATACCATCGCCAACCTCGATACGTTCAGCATTACTGCTCTGCAACCGTGCTTCCCGAATCTTGTTGCTTTGCTGAAAGGAAACGGATAAATCACATTTTTCCTGATTCATTCGAGCGCCTTCTTCAAATAATTTTTCATACTTCGATAGCAAATCGAAGTACATTTTTCGCCAGTGCGTCGCAGTGCGGCAGTATACCTCACAACGATGGCAGAAGAGATTGACGTCTCCATTCTGCATGTGCACCTGAAAATAGTTATCCGGAAGCCTCGTGCATGAAGTGATCTCGACTTTTTGTTTTTCTGTCTATTTCTCTGGCTCATCCATTGCTGGAGCTGGCAATGAGAGCAATTCTTTTTTGGTACCACCGACACTTCTGTGCTCCTCAATATTCATTGTAGGCCATGCATTTTTTCTTATTTTCTTCCCCAAAATGTCATCGGGATGGAAATGCATGTTTCAAATGAAAAGCCTGGAAAAGTTTTCCATTTGCGGCTTTATATTACAAAGCGACAACCATTTCTCCCTTTCTATTTTTTCCGTCGGAAATTTATATAATTTTAATATATATGTTAATTGATATAAATTGAAATAGAATCTGAATTTTCGGATGAGCAATAAAAATCATAAAAAGCAAAAAAGACAAAATGAAAAATTGTAAAAAAATACGTTTACAATTTATTTAAATTAGAATTGAATCGGTCATTTCAAAAACCTCATAAGTCACATTTTTTTTGCAACATGCTTTTTTTGCTGAAAATGTTTCCTTAAAGGGAGATAGGTATTCTGGGTAAAAACTACATAAATCAATACAATCCTTCCTCTTCAAATAATACCGTGAAAAAGACGTTCATTGCAAAAACAACATTAGTCAGTGACTTATGAGGTTTTTGCATGCACTATGTACTGTATGGCGGGAGTAATTTTATGTCTAAGTTTGACGGTTAAAATTGCTTTGTTCTAATTGATTCCACAATATTCAAATCTTCAATTTGACAACAATCGTTATTAATGTCACATTTTTGTCTTTCATTCAACCGACATTTTGTGCGAACAGTGAAACAGAGAGTGATGGTGAGACGAAAAAGAAGAGAACGTGCAATTCCTCAAATTATAAAATAAATGTTATAAAAAATTCTAAAGTTAAAGGACTGGCCTATACTAATTATCGAGACAAACAAATAGCTCCAAAATCTACCGGTAAAAATTGCAGGTAAGTTTTCCATAAACCTTTATTTAGTTAACGTGTTTTATCGGGACCTGTATAAACCACATACATACATTAATATATCACATTTTTATTGCAGATGTAAGAAGGAATGTTTTGCGAATTTCCACCAAGATGACATGGACTTTTGCATTTCGAAAATTAACTTATTTTTAACAAAAAATGCGCAGGATATATTTCTTCAATCACTTATTGAAAAGTTACCTATAAAACAGAAACATCCTCGAAAAGAAAATGCTACTCAGAGGCAAAATGATTTGCAGTTCCATGTGTTTTCAGTATGATTCTAATAACAAAGGTACTATCACAGCGGAGGAATATATTGACGGACTGATAAAAAATTCTAATTTCATTCTTATTAATAAAAACCCTTACAACTTCGATTTCACTTCCATCAGCCGAGGCTTATGATTAAAAAGTGCCAATAAATAAAAAAAAATAGACGATTTAAAGCAAGTCCAGAATAACATTCTGGAAGAGCATATGCTATTTTGTAACGATATTTTTAGCTGGCCAACCGAAAATGTTAAAGATAATCCAGATGAGAATGATGGAGAATATGACTATGTGCCTTAAATTTACTAAAACATGACAAATTAATACATATAAAATGTTAATAAGGTTATTTCTAAATGCAATTTTCAATAATAAGCAATAAAACTTATGATTACTACGATTGTTTTGGTTAAAATTTATACCACTAATCCTATTTCTTGCTAAAACAACATAAGTCAAAAATAGTTTTTCGGGTATTTTTCATTTT
The DNA here is from genome assembly GCA_037043745.1 of Chymomyza amoena. Taxonomy (NCBI): domain Eukaryota; kingdom Metazoa; phylum Arthropoda; class Insecta; order Diptera; family Drosophilidae; genus Chymomyza; species Chymomyza amoena. The sequence continues at coordinate 56,848 of JBAMAX010004088.1, read as the reverse complement.
TTTCATTAATAAACTGTTAAGGTTATTCACAATTTAAATTTTTTATCACTCAAATACTAAATTAAGCATAAAAAAGTCCGTTAAAACTCATTTGTTTGTGTATGAAACAGTTTTTATTGATTCCTGAAAAATGATAATTTAGAGACATGAGGTTTTTGAAATGACCGATTCAATTATAATGTAGTTATAGTTTATTGAATAAGATATTATTTTGTTTATAGAACTACCTATACAATATATATAAAAGAAAAAAAAATAACGCTTATAGTTATAAATTTCAGTAAAAATGATTCTCGCCAGTTAATTTAGTTTAATAAATTCAAAAATCAGAAAAATGTCTAAAGAAAAAAGTGAATATGAAGAATAAATTTTTACGCAAAATGAATTGCTAAATTTTCAATACTTTTTTCTATATAAAAGGGTATGGTAGGCAAAGCAACCTCTTTAGAGATTTTTCTTTATAGTTAACGCATCGAATAATCATGGTAGGGTGGGTAGAGGCGTAGCGGCAATACTAACTTAGCCTGCTTTTTAAATTATGTCTGTTGTCTGCCTTTTTCAATTTCTCTGTCTTTCTCTTAAAGATATTTTTTTTTAGCTTTTGTTTGTATTCTTTATGCGGGACTTTATGTTTTTTATGTATTATGGGTGTTGTGGGTCAGATCAGTCGAAGAAGCCCCCCCCCACTGTTTTGGTCCCGACTGCATCCCCCGACAACATTCGCCAATATCTGCTAGCATAGAGGACTTACTCGCAATTATGTAGATATCAGCCTTTGCTCCATCGGTGAGGTTATGGGATTGTTAAATTTGTGAGTTAGTTTGGCTCTATGCTAATAGACCACCGAAGAATTGACTGTCAACAAGATTCATTTCGTTCAGTGTGCATTACATCTTCCTCAATTGATTCGTTAGCGACAGCAATATTCTCGACACTACGGGCACTTTTTTGTCTCACTGGCAGAGGAACATTTTGTACTGCGCCTTGAATCATCATCTCATATAACTGCTAGTTATATTTTTGTTTTAACAAAACAACGGGACGACAAGGAAGTAGCGAGGCGGGACCCTTTAATTCCCTAGCTCTTGGGTGCGTGCGGTGGGTTTTGCTACACCTTTGCCTCCAGATAACATATATTGATTTTTATAGAGTCCCTAAAAAAAAAGAGTTTCACTCTTGAATTGCTTACACTTGCTTTATAATAAAAAAAACAAAGCAGGGGGAATTAATTAAGTGGTCCAGTTGTGACGAGGGCTGAGGTTGTAGTTGCCCCTCGTAGTCTATACCCTATTCCTACCATGGTTTTGGCTACAAAAATAGTCAAAACCCCCTAAACAAACCTTGCCTACACCTTATATGCCTATGCCAGTCAGGAAAATCTCAAAATTTTAACACATCATCATAATTTCAATTTCATAACAAATTATTAAAATTCCTAATTTTAAAATACATAATTTTAGTCTTACTTTACTTGTCTTAGATCTCCATTTACAATTCGGGTATTAAAAAATTTAGCTAATATTCGGTGGTGATGGTATGTTTATATGTTATTATTATATATATATTTTTTTTTTTTTTTTTTTTATTTAAAAAAAATGTAAAATTAAAATTAACGAAAATTAGAAATTTTAACAAAATTTGCGCGTTTTAAAGTATTATGATTATGTATTATTTTAAAGAAATCAAAATTCTAGAAAAACTAATGTACTTAAACATTGCAATCTTGTGAGGGTATAACTTTAAGCTTTACTTGAACTTGCGAGAGCTTTCGGTAAGCATATGTAATAACGCGGCGAAAAATAAATAGAACAACAATAATGTGTGGTAAAAACAACTTACATGCGTTTTGCGCGATCCAACGCTGGAAGGCCTTCCATCGGGAATTGCTGCTTTCAATTGTTGCTAAAAGTGATGGTAATTTTGCACATTGTTGTGGTTCACAAAAAAAAATTTTAAATAAAAGAAAAAAAATTTTTACAACTCAGAGGGGGGTGGGGGTTGTAATATATTTTATTTTTCTGATTTTTCTGCAAATTTTTTCTTTTTTTAGTGCCACATTTCTTTTAGTTACTTTTTTTTTTTTTTTTTTGCACTATTTTAAAGATTTATATATATATACTTTTCTCTAATATGCTCTATAGTTGATCCATATACATATATATATATATTTGCCTTTGCGTTGAGGCAATTAGCTATATATATATATATAGATATATTATAGAGATTTTATTGGAGATTGGTTTTTTTTTTTTTTTCTCCTCACAAGGGCGCAATGATGGGTTTTTTTTTACACTATTTTTTTTTTAACACTATTTTTATACTTATTTCTTCTTTTGTTTTTTTTTTTTAAAATTTCGGTTTTGCCAAATTATTATTTTTTTCTTATATCACTACGATTATACTATATTTCCGACAACCGCTCGACGATCGTCACGTTGCGCCCGTTCTTGGATCGCTCTTGAACTGCTGTTCGTATCGATGGAAGCCGGGAGGGCGGTACGAGCTTAAAGCTCGTTGTCGGGAACTCTCGACCAGCTGGGATGGCAGTGCATCTAACGAAAGCTGCGTTATTCCGTTCGAGCGAGCGAATGACCTTAGTTGCGTTTGGTTTTTTTTTTCTTTTTGTTTAAGCTTTTATGCTCGTTAATTGTTGCTTCGAGCTGTCCGGACAGCTGTGATATTACCGATTTATGATTTTGTTTAAAAAAAGTTTTCTTTCTTTTTTTTTTTTGTTTTTATTTGCGACTCCACTATGTATAGAGTATAAAAGTATAATTGTAAATTGTTTTTTTGTTGATTTGATTGGTTTAATAAATTTCGGGTTTTTATTGAAAGTTAAAATTTTTCTAGTATTAGAAAAAAATATTTTTTTAAACCGTAGCACAAAAAAAAATTTTAATTTTGTGTCTTGTAACAACAAAAAAAAAAATGTATGGCACGTGGCAACGAGAGCAAGAAAAAAATGTTTAAGTCGACTGGCGGCGGTTTCGAATCGGATGCAGCAAAAGAGGCTGAAGCAGGCTGCAGCAGCTCTTTTATAGCTGCCGACCCACCGAAATCCACGCCCTAAAGGTGGTGGCGATCGGGCTCGACCTGCTGACATTTTGAGCTTTTAGTCTCAGACTAAAGCTAATCGGCAGAAGAAAAAAACGGATTTTTCATTTTTTCTCGCATGCGAGATTTTGTCCCATGAGAGCAATAATAGCTGCGAGAAAAAAAAACGGGTGCGATAATTTCTAGCGTGATAGAAATTTTAGCTGCGAGAGATTTGTACAAAAAAATAAAATCAATGGCACAGCCATTACAGCCTGTGGATTCAAATTTTTCACTAGACGCTCAATTGTTGATCTGGCAGGACAATTATGACGACCATAAATTGGACGTACCGCTCTTAAAGTTGAGGCCACTGACTCTGAATTTCGGTAGTGAATTTTAATAATTTCGACTCGTTGTTGGATCGTATATCTTTCTATGATGAAATGGCAAACCTTACTAAAGAGAAATGTCAAGAGAGCGAGAAAAAATATGGCGTCGTTTTCTGTCCCTATCGGTTTACTTTTGTAGCGTCCCTATTGAAAAACCCGATGTATGTTACAAACATTTTCGGCTTGAACAAACTTAATATAAATTTTGTAGCATACAGTACAGGGTATGAAAAAAAATATTTATAATAATTCACAACTGCTTTAAGCACTACACGACATAAACGTCTACAGCTAAATATGTTCGCTTAACTTGGTTTCTTTCTTTGTTTATACGAATTATTTAGTACTAGAAACTGTTGTTTCAATATTATGTATGATTCAGTTAGTACCATTTAGTAGCAGGAACTTTTATTTTTTCAAATTATTTTTATCTAAATTTGTGTAATAGAACCAGAACAGAACCAACAGAACTTAACTTCTCTGCTCGTTTGGGATGTGTCCAATTGGCTCTAACAGCTCTCCTCCAGCTTGATGTTCCTTATCCGGCTTGCCTTCCAGAATGTTGCTAATTGATTTTATATTATGGATCGTTAACTCGTTAAGCCTGCCCGTCATTAGTACGTCGTCAATCGTTCTTTTGGCTAGAAGCTGTTGCTGCGGGTACATATTACGATACATATGCGCCCTTCCGTAGGAATATGCGCTGGCCTCGTCGTCAACTTTTGTCTCTTTAGCAGTTGCATCGAGGTGCTCTGCTGCTCTATGGAAAAAATTAACTTTGCGTCAGCAACACCTACTTTTTTTCTCTGTCTTTTGGATCGTTAAATGTAGAAAAAGAACATTTATGAATTATGAGTTATGACATTGTGTTTTCAATTCCATACCACATTTAGAGAGCCGGTATCTTCTTCTTCATCTGGGCTTAAAGTAGACCGCCCAGGCAGCGGAACCTCTAAATTGCGCAAAAAGTCAAACTCTTCAAAATACCATTAATTGGATACAAATATATCCTCAGCAGCGGCTCCTGATTTTTCGCTTTGAATTAATTACGAAATACGTCGCGCTCGATAAACGGCCGTGCTGTACGACACGCTGTATAGTGTATGCCTTGCTTAACAATTTTTTTAAAAATCGAAAATGTTTACCATACAGTTAATTTTTATATTTTTATAGCGTGCCTTAGCATATCTGTTTATATAATGCCAAGTCCGATTTTGTCTCCGTAATATTGATTTGTTTGCTTAAGTTATGTTTTGCCCACTGTTTAGAGAGCTTAAAGTTGCGCAGCTTTGAGACGGTCGTTTACATTTTAAGCAATTGCTTTAATAGTTCTTTCTACAGGTTCTTCCTTGTTTCGCTGCGTAAATGGATCTATCTTGGACAATTTTTTAGTTCTTAACTTACATTAATATACAAAAACGATTTTTCAATTTTCTATCAGAGAAATTTGTAAAAGAGTCGCCTCGAAAAAGATTCGATTGCTTCCTTTCAAGTGGAACTCTTTTTGGTACAACTATAGATGGCTTGTTGAACTTTTTAACTGCCGTCTTCTTCTCACGTGGATCCTGGGCAAATGTAGGATGGTAAAAATCATTGATACTTATGCCCAGGTGTAATGGCTGTGCCATTGGTTTTATTTTTTTTTATACAAATCTCTCGCAGCTAAAATTTCTAGCAAGCTAGAAATTATCGCATCCGTTTTTTTTCTCGCAGCTATTATTGCTCTTTTGATACAAAATCTCGCATGCGAAAAAAAAATGAAAAATCTTTTAATCTGCCGATTAGCTTTAGTCTGAGACTAAAAGCTCAAAATGTCAGCAGGTCGAGCCCGATCGCCACCACCTTTAGGGCGTGGATTTCGGTGGGTCGGCAGCTATAAAAGAGCTGCTGCAGCCTGCTTCAGCCTCTTTTGCTGCATCCGACTTGAAACCGCCGCCAGTCGACGTAAACATATTTTTTTTTGCCTTTCGTTGCCACGTGCCGAGAAAATTTATTGTGGTTACAAGACACAAAAAAAAATTAAGGATAATCAATATTTGTGCCACGTGCGAAGAAAATTATTTTTTTGAATAAAAAAAAAAATTAAATTTCAAAAAATAAAATTTGTTAAACAAACAAAATCAACGAAAAGACAAATTACAATTATCACCTTTAACCTAATGGAGTCGCAAGTTTAAAAGAAAAAAAAATCACAAAATATCACAGCTGTCGAGACAGCTCTAAGCAGCAACATTGAAAGTGCATAAAAAGCTTTAAACCAAACAGACAAAAAAAAAAACGCATCGGAGGTCATTAACCTCGCGCGAACGGAGTAACAGCTGTAGTTAGATGCACTCCCGTCCCAGCTGGCCTGAAGCTCCCACCAACGAGCTTTAAGCTCTTACCCGCCCTCCCGGCTTACCACGATACGAACAGCAGTTCAAGACCGATCCAAGAACGGGCGCACGTGACGATCGTCGAGCGGGTATCAAAATAGGCGAAATCATAGTAATATAAGAAAAAAAATTTGTCAAAGCAAAAATTTAAAAAAAAGGAAAAAAAAACTGGTGCCTGTAAAGTCGGTTTTACGGGCGAAGATTTTACGTGACAACGTCCTTTTCTCGGTAGAATATTTATTGATATGAATATTATAAAATTGCACAATAGGAACAAGGAATTGAATGAAAATAAGAATTGCACAAATTGTAACTATAGAAATATATTTTGTTTGCTAAAACATCGTACATGTAAACTAAAACTTAACTAATTCCTATTTGAGTGATTTTGTTGAGGATAGGACGATGATAGGAGAAATAGGAAATGAAAGGAAGTGTTTCTGCTGTAATGTGTCTTGCGAAAGTCAAGTCGATGGTTGTTTCTTTTACCGTAGTTGACTTACAAACGTTTGATACGCAATCAAGATTATACGTATATTTCATGAAATTAAGAAACGAGTTGTCAGACTTTACGTTTTCGTATCTCTTAATAAAATAAAATTTTCTCGGCAGTAGATAATAAATAATAAATAATAGATAAAATATTTGTTTTTTTATAATATGTATTGTTACCAAACTACACAATTAAGGTGTAATTATTAAAGCACAATATATTGTTACTAAACTACACAATTGAAGGTATAATAATTGAAACACATTCAATTTAATTATATGTATGTAATAACCGATGTAAGCTGCTATTAAATTTTTTTATTTTTATTAATTTCAATAAAATATCTAACCATAATAATTAATATTGCATGAGATAATAATTATTAAACACAAATTTGCGTTAAAAAAATAATTTCAAAAAATTAATTTCACCATTTTGCTTACAAAAAGTATTATTATATTACACAAGCAGTCACTTTCTCAATTTTCCTACTGGGCATGCAGACACTAATTTGATTTTTAATTATTTAAGAGCACGTTTACTCGCTGCTTCGCGTAGCGCACATCGCAAATACAACAATAAAATAATGAGATTGAGAGCACAAAAAAATACAAACAGTTAATCAGTTGCGCTCACTCAAAACTAAAAATAGCCACCGCTGTGAGCAGTGCCGGTTTGGTGCTGATCGCTAAGCGGTGCGGCTGACGCTGTGCGTTGCTTGTTGCTGCTGCGATTCACAAAAAGTCGCTGGTTCGTTTATAGATAAGAGCAGAGCGCAAACCAAAAATAAAAATGCCACTTATCGTTACGATTATTTATCGCTAGGCTTATCGTTACGGTTATCGTTAGACTTTTTCAATGGTGCCACCCATACAAACCTAATTTAAGACGTTGTCACGTCAAAAAAAAAAATATATAAAATTTTTTTTACTAATCGCGAATTAATACGGATAAGAATAGTGGTAACCATTTAAAATAAAAAGAAACTATCATTGCGCCCTTGTGAGAAAAAAAAAGTGGTCCCAAAAAAAAGAAATAGCACCAACAAATATATATACCTATATATATCTATATATATATATATAGCTAATTGCATCGCTGCAATGCCCAATATATATATATATATATGTATATCTATAAAAAAATAGTGAATGTTGAAATAAATAAAAAATAAAAAAATCTACAAAATAGTGAAAAAAGAAAGAATAATATATATAAAAGAAAAAAACGCCTGATAAAATCAATATATTAAAAAAGAAAATAAAATTAAATAAGTTACAACTCATATCCCCCTCTGAGTTGTACCAATTTGCTCTTTTACATAAATCAATTTTTTTTAGTGAACAACAAAAATGTGCAAATTATATTAAATTTCAGCAAAAAAACAAAAACTGTAACTCCCGATGGAAGGCCTTCCAGCGCTGGATCAGATAAAGCTCATGTAAGTTGTTTTTTAACCCACATTATTGTTGTTCTCTTGATTTTTCGTCGCTTTATCCCATATGTTTACCGAAAGCTCTTAATTAAAGCTCACTGTTATACTCTCACCAGGGTGCAATGTAAGAGTACATTAGTTTTCTAGAGTTTTGATTTCTTGAAAATAATAAATAATAGTAACACCTTAAAACGCGCCAATTTTGTAAAAATTTTTAATTTTCGTTAATTTTAATTTTAAATTTTTTTTAATTTCAAAAAAAAAAAAAAAAAAAAAAAAAAATTTATATATAATAATAACAAAATACCATCACCACCGAATGTTAGCTTAAAATTTTTTTTTAACCGAATTGTAAATGGAGATCGAAGCCCAGTAAATTAAGACCAAAATTATGTATTTTAAAATTAGGAATTTTAATAAATTGTTATGAAGTTGAAATTGAAATTATGATGTGTTAAAATTTTGAGATTTTCCTGACTGGCATAGGCATATAAGGTGTAGGCAAGGTTTGTTTAGGGGGTTTTGACTATTTTTGTAGCCAAAACCATGGTAGGGATAGGGTATAGACTACGAGGGGCAACTACCACCTCAGCCCTCGTCACAACTGGACCACTTAATTAATTCCCCCTGCTTTGTTTTTTTTTATAAAGCAAGTGTAAGCAATTCAAGAGTGAAACTCTTTTTTTTTAGGGACTCTAAAAAAATCAATATATGTTATCTGGAGGCAAAGCTGTAGCAAAAACCCACCCCACGCACCCAAGAGCTAGGGAATCAAAGGGTCCCGCCTCGCTACTTCCTTGTCGTCCCGTATCACTAGTAGTTATGATAGATGACTGATACATATTTTGTTCGTTGTCTTATTAAAACAAAAATATAACTATTAGTTAAGATGAGATGATACATATTTTGTGGCGCCCAACGTGGGGCAATGCTTGCCCATTAACCTGGGGCAAGATTTCCAAGAATTAAACAAGACTCATTATTTTCAGTATCGTTCGACATATAATTAAATGTAACTTTATCTGATTAAAATAGATTATGGTGCAATGCTTTGATTCAATTCAAGCCTTATCATCGGCTTTTGGAAAAAAAATAGTACAGTGTTTTAGTTGTGTTAATTCTTTGAAAAACTAATTAAATTCAGTTTATAGATTTGGAATAGATGTAGCTTAAAAACCATTTTCTGGAAACATATATTGAATTAAGTTTTGATATATGGCCAATGGCTTATTTTTGCTATTGTCTACCACTAGAGATCGAGGAAATAAAATAACTATAAAATAACATAGCAAATTACAACGGCTTTCAGTACTATTAATGCCCTGAACTAATGCTCGTTTTCTTTCGTAATTGTTTTCTTAAGTTTTATGCTATTCTTGTTGCTTTCCTTGAATACTAGCATATTCTATCTTGGATTCTTGAGTATTTAGCCCAGCTTGAATACCCTGCCGATAGTCACTGTGTTTGCTTTTCAGGATCGGATGAAAATTTATAGAACTAAAATTGAGCAAATTACCTGGTTCCGAATTCATAACATTTTCAGTTATTTGATTTGTCTACATCATTCAATTTGGTAAATTGCTCTGGAAGTTTATAGTTCATGTAGTTCATGCGTGACTATACCGAGTACATTTAGCAAGTTGTGATGTGTCAGATTTTATAATTTATGTGTTGTTGTATTGGAATTTAGTTTCAATAGCCCGAAAAAAAAAATCGAAAATTAATTAATTGTGTCCATTTGTGTTGCCTACGCTTTATATTGCCTAGTATTGCCATTGTCAGGAAAAGAAAAATCTTAAAGAATTTAATAAAATATAAATTTTTTTTTACTATGCCTATTGAACATAGTCCTCAAGCTCCAGCTGCGGCTGTTGAGAATATTTGCTGTATTTGCACTCAAACTATGTCAAATACTGAAACATGCTACCTTACACCGTGTCAGCGTATATGTCATAAACTTTGCCTTGAAGGTTGGTTAGAGTCGCATACAAATTGCCCAGACTGTAAGGATGAATTGACTCATGACTCATTCAAAGTTTTTATTGGAAATTGTTCACCGAGAGGTAAACCAAGACAGCCTCCACCTAAAGTTATACATCGCCCCGTAACTCGCAACTTGGCCAAAGCTTTAAATCAAGTGCAAGTGCCAGCTGAAGTACATGAGCCACAAGTTTCTGATGCTAGTCAAAATCCGTTGCCTGTATTAGACAATAGCAGCAGTTCTAATCCGGTAGAAGCTCCTCTACCTAGATCCAGCATTGAACCAAGAAGAGGTAGACCTAGGCGTCCTGCAAATACTCGTCGTCCTAGAGAACCAACCATGGATTATGCTGTAATTCAAAATATGATTGAGCAGACCGTAACACGACTCATGTCATCGCTTAATGTGAGTCAACCAAATCCTCCAAATCGCTCTGCTATACAAAACGCCCCTATAAATCGATATTCCCCAAGTTCTAATATCTCTATGCATCCTAATAAAATAGCAGATATCATGCAACGTTGGAATGTGCACTTTGATGGCTCGTCTGATGGTTTAAGTGTAGAAGAATTTATCTATCGCGTTAAATCCCTTACCGATGAAACTTTGGATAGTGATTTTTGCGCATTATGCAAACATGCTCACATTTTGTTTGTAGGTCAAGCTCGTGATTGGTATTGGCGATATCACAAGCAAGTGGATCAAATTTTATGGTCAGAATTTTGTATTGCCCTTCGTCAGCAGTACAAAGATTATCGCTCAGATTTTATGACAAAAGAAGAGATAAGGTCTCGCAAACAGAAAACTGGTGAAAGTTTTTCTTCCTTTTATAATTCAATTGCATCCTTAATGGACAAATCCTCAATTCGAATGGAGGAAGAAGAGTTGCTTGAAATACTTAAAAACAATCTGTTGCCTGACTTACGTCTTAAACTTCTTTATCAACCAATTCACTCTGTAGGCCGTCTTCGAAGATTAGTGCAAATGAACGAAAATCTTACACGAGAATTAAATACTCGATCTGAACATGCATCCAAAATAAAACCACCTATGCCTCGTCGTCAAGTATACGCAGTAGAGGAACAGTTTGTTGAATCAGATTCTGAAATTCATGATGACCCTGAAGTTGCCGCACTTCGAATACCTAATCCAAAGCTTAAATGTTGGAACTGCGATGCACCTGGACATATGTGGGAGGATTGCCTAGCTGATCGTCGCATCTTTTGCTATGGTTGTGGTGCTCCTAATATTTATAAGCCACAATGTCCTAATTGCATAAAAAGATTATCGGAAAACCGGCAGAAGGGCGTATCCAGCAACAGCCGGATACACCCGAAACAATAAAAAGAGCTTTGATTCCTGAATCAAAAAATAGCGAAGAAATTATACTTGTTCCTACTCAAATTTTAAAACGTGAGATAGAAGCACCCCAACTTCCTCCGTTAGCCAACCATATTTTGCCCTATGAAGATAGATTAGAAAATTATATAAAAGTTAGAAATCGTATCTTTAATGTAAACCGACCTAAAAGTCGTCGTAATACTTTAAGAATTAAAAGTTATTATAAAAATAAAAATAAATCACTCAGGCTATTAGTTTCTGCAGTAATTAATAACCAATATGATGGTCGAAGTTATGCTGAGGTTGAATTTTTAAAATATAAAGAGTTCGGTATGTTAGATACCGGTGCAAATGTTAGTTGTATTGGAGCCGAATTAGCACTTGAAGATTTTTCTGCTTTTGCAGCCTATAAGTCCCTGAATGTTAAATCGAAGGTAAAGACTGCAGATGGCACACCACACCAAGTGACAGGTCTTTTAAAAGTGAATCTTAAATATAATGCAATGGTTAAACCTATGACATTGTATGTAGTCCCATCATTGACACAAAGATTGATCTTAGGTATTGACTTTTGGAGAATTTTTGCCCTTGCGCCTCACATTATTAGTCCTCTGGAAATAATAGACCCAATCCCAATGACTTTAGATACAACCAATTCATATCCATTATCTTCTTTGCAATTGCAACAGCTTGAGGTAGTAAAGAAATTATTCCCAGATTGCTCTGCAGGTTTAGGTAGAACTAAACTGATTAAACATCATATTGATGTGGGAGACGCCAAGCCTGTTAAGCAGCGCTACTATCCAGTAAGCCCTGCAGTAGAAAAGATACTTTTTGAAGAAATTGACCGTATGTTAAAGTTGGAAGTTATTGAGCCCGCTAGTGCTAGTGCTTGGAGTTCGCCTATGCGTCCAGTAATAAAGCCACACAAGATTCGCCTATGCTTAGATGCAAGAAAGTTAAATGATGCCACTAAAAAAGATGCCTATCCCTTGCCTAGCATAGATGGCATATTTTCACGGTTGCCAAAAGCCAATTTAATCACAAAATTAGATTTGAAAGATGCTTATTGGCAAATCGAGCTAACAGAGGAATCTAAACCGTTAACTGCGTTTACAGTACCCGGTAGACCGCTCTACCAATTCAAAGTAATGCCATTTGGCCTGTGTAATGCCCCGTCCACTATGTGTCGTCTAATGGATGATATTATTCCACCTGATCTTCGTCATTGTGTCTTTGGATACCTTGATGATTTGTGCATAGTCTCAGAAGATTTTACTTCACATCTATCTGTGCTAATACGAATTGCTGAACAATTTCGAAAAGCTGATTTAACTTTAAATATTGCAAAAAGTCACTTTTGCGTGACTAGTGTAAACTACTTGGGTTATATTATTGATAATACTGGAATTCGTACCGACTCGTCAAAAATATCTTGCATAGTAAACTGGCCCATGCCAAAAAATTTAAAGCAAGTTAGAGGATTTTTAGGCCTCTGTGGTTGGTATCGGCGTTTTATTCATAACTTTGCTGACATAACTTGTCCAATAACGGATGTTTTGTCAACTAAAAAGAAATTTGATTGGACGCCTGCCGCTCAAGCAGCCATGGAAAAGCTTAAAACCATTTTAACAACAGCGCCAGTCTTAAAGAATCCCGATTTTGAAAAGAAATTTTATTTACATTGCGATGCGAGTGATTATGGAATAGGTGCTGTATTAGTACAATTGTCAGCGGAAAATGAAGAAAACCCAATCGCATTTATGTCAAAAAAACTGAGTCGTGCTCAACGTAACTATAGCGTTACTGAACGAGAATGCTTAGCTGTAATACTAGCCATTGAGAAGTTCAGATGTTATCTGGAGCTGCAAGAATTTGAGGTGGTAACTGACCACTCAAGCCTGGTTTGGCTAATGCGTCAGCAAAATGTTTCTGGTCGGCTAGCTCGTTGGATATTTCGTTTACAGCAATTTAAATTCTCCATTTCTCATAAAAAAGGAAAGGAACATATTGTTCCAGATGCGCTGTCGCGTATGTGTGAGGATAATATCGGTTGTTTAGATATACTGCCCTTAATTGATCTTACATCAGATGCTTTTACAGATGATGAGTACCAAACTTTGAAAGAAAAATTCATTTCAAATAAAGAAAAATTCCCTGATATAAAAATTGTAGATAAATTTTTGTACGTGAAAACCGAACATTCGGCAGCTGATGCTGAAGAAAAACTATCCTGGAAACTGTGGGTCCCAGTGCGCCTAAGAAATTCAGTGCAACAAGCTCATGACAGTCTCGTATCTGCCCATTGTGGAATGCAAAAGACTATAGAGAAAATTCGCAGAAATCTGTTTTGGCCTGGTTTACCAAAAGATGTGCGTGATTACATTCGGAATTGCGATGTGTGCAAAGAAGCTAAAGCTCCAAACTATACACTTCGTCCGCCTATGGGCGAACATCCACATTGTCCTACTTATAGACCTTTTCAAAAATTGTATATTGATTTACTTGGTCCATATCCGCGCAGTAAAGATGGTCACATTGGTATACTTATTGTCTTAGACCATTTTAGCAAGTACCATTGGTTGCATCCTTTAAAGAAATTTACTTCCTCGGCGATTCAAGAATATTTGCTCAAAAATATTTTTCACAGTTTTGGTGTTCCGGAAATCATAGTTAGTGACAATGGAACTCAATTTAAGGCAAACGACTTTAACGCATTCCTTACTGAACTTGGAATCAAACATGTATATACAGCATTGTATTCTCCTCAAAGCAATGCTGCTGAGCGTGTAAATCGCTCACTATTAGCCGCTGTTAGATCCTACCTAAAACATGACCAAAGGGAATGGGACAAAAATTTGACTAGTATTTCTTGCTCACTTCGTTCAGCTCTGCATCAATCAATAGGTTGTTCTCCCTATAAAGCATTGTTTGGTTTTGATATGCTTAATCATGGTTCGGATTACAAATTGCTAAAAGATTTGACCTTATTAGATGAACCTTCGATACAAATGTCGAGAGATGATAAATTGTTTCTGCTTCGTAAGGATATAATGCAAAATATTCGTAAAGCGTATGACCGGAATTGTGTTCAATACAATTTGCGAGCAAAACCTGTCGATTTTAAAGAAGGCCAAGAGGTATTCCGACGTAATTTTTCACAGAGTAAATTTTCAGAAAATTTCAATGCGAAATTAAGTCGTCAATTCTTAAAATGTCGCATAAAGAAAAAACTTGGAAATTGTTTCTATTTGTTAGAAAATTTACAAGGGAAAGAATTAGGAACGTATCATGCGAAAGACATTAAGAGCTAATTCCAGCTAATCTTCCGTCTATCGGTGTCAGATTATCTGGTGGTGTAATGGCTGTGCCATTGGTTTTATTTTTTTTTGTACAAATCTCTCGCAGCTAAAATTTCTAGCAAGCTAGAAATTATCGCATCCGTTTTTTTATTATTAGCCAGGGCTGCCAGTATTGGCTATTTATAGCCAAAGTGGCTATATTTGATCAGCTGTGGCTAGAAAAAATATCATTCTTGGCTATGGGCCATAGCCACTTTTAGCTATTTTATATAGGAAGTTGGCTACTTTTGGCTATATTCCGTCCGCCAGATGGCTATACTGCCGTAACTTTTACTGGCAGCCCTGTTATTAGCTATTATTGCTCTTTTGATACAAAATCTCGCATGCGAGAAAAAAATGAAAAATCTTTTAATCTGCCGATTAGCTTTAGTCTGAGACTAAAAGCTCAAAATGTCAGCAGGTCGAGCCCGATCGCCACCACCTTTAGGGCGTGGATTTCGGTGGGTCGGCAGCTATAAAAGAGCTGCTGCAGCCTGCTTCAGCCTCTTTTGCTGCATCCGACTTGAAACCGCCGCCAGTCGACGTAAACATATTTTTTTTTGCCTTTCGTTGCCACGTGCCGAGAACATTTATTGTGGTTACAAGACACAAAAAAAAATTAAAGATAATCAATATTTGTGCCACGTGCGAAGAAAATTATTTTTTGAATAAAAAAAAAAAAAAATTAAATTTCAAAAAATTAAATTTTCAAAAAATAAAATTTGTTAAACAAACAAAATCAACGAAAAGACAAATTACAATTATCACCTTTAACCTAATGGAGTCGCAAGTTTAAAAGAAAAAAAAATCACAAAATATCACAGCTGTCGAGACAGCTCTAAGCAGCAACATTGAAAGTGCATAAAAAGCTTTAAACCAAACCGACAAAAAAAAAAAAACGCATCGGAGGTCATTAACCTCGCGCGAACGGAGTAACACCTGTAGTTAGATGCACTGCCGTCCCAGCTGGCCTGAAGCTCCCACCAACGAGCTTTAAGCTCTTACCCGCCCTCCCGGCTTACCACGATACGAACAGCAGTTCAAGACCGATCCAAGAACGGGCGCACGTGACGATCGTCGAGCGGGTATCAAAATAGGCGAAATCATAGTAATATAAGAAAAAAATTTGGCAAAGCAAAAATTTAAAAAAAGGAAAAAAAAAATATATATAAAATTTTTTTTACTAATCGCGAATTAATACGGATAAGAATAGTGGTAACCATTTAAAATAAAAAGAAACTATCATTGCGCCATTGTGAGAAAAAAAAAGTGGTCCCAAAAAAAAGAAATTGCACCAACAAATATATATACCTATATATATCTATATATTAGGTTGTCAAAAAAGTCTTGCGGTATTTCCGCAAGCTTGTCTTTGCAAGCGCGTAGTTCTAGTTGTATTCGTCGCATCGGTTCACGCTAGAGCTTTTTGAAAGCTCTTTTCACGTGCTAACACGTGTTTGATTAATTGTTGTTTGCTTTTAGTCGTTCGTGAGTTATAGCGTCGCAAACATGGAGCAAAATAAAGAGAAAATACGGCATATTTTACAGAACTACTACGATAAAGGCAAAAATGCATCTCATGCTGCCAATAAAATTTGTGCAGTTTATGGACCCGATACAGTTTCCATTTCCACCGCACAACGATGGTTTCAACGTTTTCGTTCTGGTGCAGAGGTGATCGAAGATGCGCCACGGTCCGGAAGGCCAGTTGTCGAAAATTGCGATAAAATCGCTGAATTGATCGAAAGAGACCGGCATAGTAGCAGCCGTAGCATCGGCCAAGAGCTGGGCATGAGTCGTCAAACCTTTTGAAGAAGCTTGGATTGAAAAAGAAGCTCGATGTATGGGTGCCACACGACTTGACGCAAAAAAACATTTTTGACCGTATGGATGCATGCGAATCGCTTCTGAATCGCAACAAAATCGACCCGTTTTTGAAGCGGATGGTGACTGGCGATGAAAAGTGGGTCACTTACGACAACGTGAAGCGTAAACGGTCGTGGTCGAAGAGCGGGGAAGCTGCCCAGACGGTGGCCAAGCCTGGATTGACGGCCAGGAAGGTTCTTCTGTGTGTTTGGTGGGATTGCCAGGGAATCATCCACTATGAGCTGCTCCCCTATGGCCAAACGCTCAATTCGGACCTGTACTGCCAACAACTGGACCGCTTGAATGCAGCACTCATGCAGAAGAGGCCATCTTTGATCAACAGAGGCCGAATTGTCTTCCATCAGGACAACGCCAGCCCACACACATCTTTGGTGACGCGCCAGAAGCTCCGGGAGCTCGGATGGGAGGTTCTTTTGCATCCACCGTATAGTCCGGATCTCGCACCAAGTGATTACCACCTATTTCTGTCCATGACGAACGCGCTTGGTAATCGGAAGTTTTCCACAAGAGAGTCCTGTGAAAATTGGCTCTCCGAGTTTTTTGACAATAGGGAAGCGAGCTTCTATAAGAGGGGCATTATGAAGTTGGCATCTCGTTGGGAACTCGTCATCGAACAAAACGGCGCATATTTGACTTAAATCGCATTATTATAACCAATTTTATGAACAATTGAAAATTCAATAAAAATACCGCAAGACTTTTTTGACAACCTAATATATATACAGTATAATTTGCTTAACTGCCTCCAATACTTTGCACTGACTTACGAGGCAGCTATCCTAAAAAGGCAGCTAACTTAAATTTTTGTAATTTTTTTTATTGGCGAGGAATAATTAAAGGTAACTTAAAACTATGCATTTTTCATACAATTTAGAGCTATTCAAACAAAAATTCAACATTAATATGTAATCATATTACAATATATATCATTAATTTAAAAAACAAAATAATACTTCAAAACATTTACTTATATGTATGTATTAAATAAAACTAGTTAAAAAAGTCGGTTATTTTTTTCTGTTTTGCCGTTTTTATGCTAAGTGTTAGCAGCTTTTCTTCTAGTTCACTTAAAGTTGTTGAAAATTCATTGCAATTTCTAGTGACACAAGTTTTTTTAATACATCGATGGCGCAAAAAGCCTCTTTAAAGGATGGACAGTCAATTTCATCACCATCATCACTGTCAACTTCCTCATCAATGCTCTTCTTGTCAGGAGCCAAGGATTGGATTATTTGCTCATCCGAAAGAGCACCATGACAAGAAAGATCGGCGTCAATGCTTACAAATTCCGCCCAATTAATGGTTATGCCATAATCAATTGGGCACTCTTCCACATCATCGATTGTGTTATCATCTTCGACATTAAATCCGGCCTGTAAACAACAACCATTAGTTCAATTAATAAAGGCCGGTTAACAAAACCTCATAGTTGACTCCTTAACACGCTTCCATGCCCGATCTATGTTCTGTATTGCGTCCAAAAGAGTCAGTTGTTTCACAAATTCTGTTATAGTTTTGCCCCTTTCCACAGCGATCAATTGTTGATCAACCAGGCTCTGTCTGTATTCCAATTTAAACGAGTGGATGATGCCTTGGTCAAGTGGCTGCAAAATAGCAGTTGTATTTGGCGGCATAAACCAAATTTAATTTGCTCGCAATTTTCAACTGCAGTGTGAGCTGTAGCATTGTCAATAAATAAACAAATTTTACGATTTTCTTTTTTCATTTCATCGTTCAAAGACAGCATAATTTTTTTCCAGAGCTCTGCAGTCATCCATGCCTTTTTATTTGCATGGTATTGTAGTGGAACATTAACATTTTTAAAACAGCGAGGAGCTTTGGATTTGCCAACCACAATTGCCTTTTTGTATGTTCCAACTGAATTGCAAATGAGTAAAATTGTTAATCGAACTTTCTGATTTTTTTGTCCCCTTGGGTGCTCATCGGAAGAATAAAACGTTGTGTTTGGCATTGCCTTATAAAAAAGTCCAGTTTCGTCACAATTAAAGATATTATTTGGTTCGAAGCTCTTTATTACATTCGGCAGTACTTCGCGTATGTAGCTAGTTGCGGCTATGTCATCATTTTGAGCAGCTTCGCCGTGTATCTTGCCAAATTTAATGTTGTAGCGCTTACGCCAACGCCAAAGCCAATTGGCATCAGGCTCATATTCATCATTAAATTTTGTGCAAAATTCCTTTGCTTTAGCCAAAATGACATGTCGATCGAGCATAACGTTGTTTGAGCGTTGCTGCTTGAACTATATGAACAACGCATCTTCGACCAAATTGTGCGTTCCCTTTCGTTGGCGCTTTCGCTTTAAACTACCTGCGGCAGCAGACTCTTCAATGTTATATTTTTCACGTACAATACGGTTAATTGTTGATCTATCGCATTTGTATTTTGTGCAGAGTTCACTTTTAGCAACTTTATTATTGATCGCCTTTATTATTTCCAACTTTTGTTTTAATGTAAGGCCAATAACGCGCTTTGTTTTACCCATTTTGCGCCAAAATATCACTTCGAATTGTAGTAAAAAACATATGTTGCAGGTGGATATAAAAAAAACGGACATGCGCAGAATAAACCACAAAATGGCATTCTCAGCGAATATCAACATATGTTTTTAAAGATTACGCAGTTTCCCATAGATGGCGCAGCTAACTGCGATTTTTTCTTTGAAAACTGTCATAAAAAGTCTGCCGGTAGGAGGCACGTATGTGCAAGAGGCGCTTATCTTCAATGCTGCTAACTTAAAATATTTCATATAAAATTGACTTTCAGTGCAACAAAAAGCGAATTTGAGGCACTTATCTTGACGATGCAGCTAAGTGTCGAGGCAGCTAAGCAAATTATACTGTATATAGCTAATTGCATCGCTGCAATGCCCAATATATATATATATATATATGTATATCTATAAAAAAATAGTGAATGTTGAAAAAAAAAGTATATAATAAATAAAATTAAAAAAATCTACAAAATAGTGAAAAAAGAAAGAAAAATATATATAAAAGAAAAAAACGCCTGATAAAATCAATATATTAAAAAAGAAAATAAAATTAAATAAGTTACAACTCATATCCCCCTCTGAGTTGTACCAATTTGCTCTTTTACATAAATCAATTTTTTTTAGTGAACAACAAAAATGTGCAAATTATATTAAATTTCAGCAAAAAAACAAAAACTGTAACTCCCGATGGAAGGCCTTCCAGCGCTGGATCAGATAAAGCGCATGTAAGTTGTTTTTTAACCCACATTATTGTTGTTCTCTTGATTTTTCGTCGCTTTATCCCATATGTTTACCGAAAGCTCTTAATTAAAGCTCACTGTTATACTCTCACCAGGGTGCAATGTAAGAGTACATTAGTTTTCTAGAGTTTTGATTTCTTGAAAATAATAAATAATAGTAACACCTTAAAACGCGCCAATTTTGTAAAAATTTTTAATTTTCGTTAATTTTAATTTTAAATTTTTTTTAATTTCAAAAAAAAAAATTTATATATAATAATAACAAAATACCATCACCACCGAATGTTAGCTTAAAATTTTTTTTTAACCGAATTGTAAATGGAGATCGAAGCCCAGTAAATTAAGACCAAAATTATGTATTTTAAAATTAGGAATTTTAATAAATTGTTATGAAGTTGAAATTGAAATTATGATGTGTTAAAATTTTGAGATTTTCCTGACTGGCATAGGCATATAAGGTGTAGGCAAGGTTTGTTTAGGGGGTTTTGACTATTTTTGTAGCCAAAACCATGGTAGGGATAGGGTATAGACTACGAGGGGCAACTACCACCTCAGCCCTCGTCACAACTGGACCACTTAATTAATTCCCCCTGCTTTGTTTTTTTTTATAAAGCAAGTGTAAGCAATTCAAGAGTGAAACTCTTTTTTTTTAGGGACTCTAAAAAAATCAATATATGTTATCTGGAGGCAAAGCTGTAGCAAAAACCCACCCCACGCACCCAAGAGCTAGGGAATCAAAGGGTCCCGCCTCGCTACTTCCTTGTCGTCCCGTATCACTAGTAGTTATGATAGATGACTGATACATATTTTGTTCGTTGTCTTGTTAAAACAAAAATATAACTATTAGTTAAGATGAGATGATACACAGGATATCGATATATTTGTTTTGCACATGTATGATCTCATGTTCAGCAATAATCGAGGTTGTGGTATTTTTCTTATGAGTTTTATATAAAGGCTTATCTTCCTGGGGTTTATCCATTGCGTTGTGTTGCCCATTGAAGCCTGTTTCTTCTGCAATGCCACTGGCTTGTGCGGCAATGAGCGTCTTCCTGGATAACGATTCGACATATTATTTTTTTAAATATTTTTGGCGGCGTTTGCTGTTGTTGCCCCAGTTAGGGTCGCACATCGGATATCAAAATTTTTCCGCAGCCAAATTATAAGAAACGAAACGATTGCGAAGTATCTTTAAAATTTTGCAATCGCCAATAATTTCTAACATCTTTTAATTATTTTTACTTTTGAAGCGATTTGCAAAGTGGCACTATCGATTCTTGGAGTACAAGGCTATAATTTTAAATGTTATCGATTATGACAACTCGATTGTAATTAAAAGATATTGCTGTTGCTATGCGTATAGCAATTTTTTGAAAATCGAAAATGTTTACTATGCAGTTCATTTTTATGTGTCAATAAGTTCCCCGAGATGAGTTAGTTTAACCTGCGCAGCGTCCCTCAGCAGATCTGTTTATACAACAGACCATTTGGTTTTATTGTTGCTGTAAAGTGTGTATTTTTTTATTGTTTACTTTTAAGATAAACTATTTAGTAATATGTTATTTTGTGTTTCGTGTTTGATAATTATTTATTTAGCTTAGACGCGACGGCTTCATACCTGTATTAAGGGGAAGAAAAATATATAATCATTTATGTATATATACACTGCTGATCATTGCTGCATTCAAATTTGTTTATTATCTCTAATTTTAAAGAAGATTGAAAAAAAGTATGCAAGCACCTTGGTTATTCAATGATACTTCAAGTATAATATCTAAATTATAATAAAATGTTAACAAAATTTCGTTTTTCAAACATTTTCTTATTACTACTTAAAATAGGGCACTTATTTCTTGGTCATTAAAATAGACGCACTTAGACTCATTTATTTTTTTGGAAGAGAATAACTTATTTCTAACTTGAATTTATTTATAATTGATGTTATTATTTGACTTATTAGAAATAAAAAAAAATTCCGTAATGTGTACTGCCTTCTTTCTTACTAATAACTTCATATATCTGGTCGTTAATAGATTGATACAGGGAATCTATGTAGGTCAACGAAATCTCGCTCCAAGCACGCTTAATAGCTGCAATTAATGTTTTCTAGTTTCGTATTGCTTTCCCCCTTCGTATACCTTCAGTGTGAGCCAGCCCCAAACTTTTTTAATTACGTTAAAATCTGGAGAATATGGTGGCCAATTCATGATATTAACGTTTTGACCATTTAATTTTGGAAATACGGACTCCAACAATGTTTTGAAGCAGTCGGCGTTCATCTCCTGATCGATAAAAATTAAGATAATTGTTCCATAAAACGTAATGGCTCCCCACACCATGACTCCACCAAAAGTAGTGAAAACCATCAGGACCATATAAATTAAAACGTTTTTCATCAGTAAAAACAACCAGACGCCAATCATTAATTCGAGTGCCAGATTGAACGTCATATTTTCTTTCGAAAATTAAAGCCGTTTTTCTTTGGGTATACTATTTAGAGTTGGACTTTTTCTTGATTTTTAGACGCTTTAGATGTTCTGCATTTCTTATTATACGCTGAACAGTTGAAAGGTTTACATTTACTCCGTCTAATTCCTTAATCTGAGCTGCTGAGTTAGTCGAATTGGAAGCAATTCTAATATTTTGCGCTCTGCTTGCTTTTTCTTTCCCTTTGAATTGTGTTCCATATGCCACTGGATCCTTTAAATATCTATCAACAGTTCTGGAGCTGCGCTTTATCTCTTGTAGTGGCCAGTTGTTCATATGAATTAGTTCGTATTTGTTTTTAAAACTTTATGAGCCACCCGCGCACATAACTGTAACTTGTTTTTATCAGCAGCAAAAGATCACACCATAATACCGTACGCACAAAGCTTCAAAACAATTATCGTACGATAGCGATAGTACAGTTAAAGCTTTGTTAAAAGATCAGATTAAGCTTACTCTTATCTTAGTAACTGCAGCTTGGCTTATTACCTTGTGATAGTTCGCTGCGCTAAGAAGTGTTTAATATAAAGCAAATATTGAATATATATATACTACTCTACATATATATAGTTTTTTTTTTTTAGGATTATTTTTATTTACGATCTGTCTATTGACATTTAACAAATTTGCTTATATTATAAATATAACAGGGTTGGTTTTACTCCAGTGAGTAACACCAATATAGTTAAATTGTATATAATTCATTATGTTATTTAATACATATTACTTATTACATATTACACAGTGCAACACAAAAAATGGAAACAACTTCTCTTTTCGCTTTTTTTGGAAACTAATAATAATGGAATAAGACCATTTTTATGGAGTCTACATATCGTAGACCGTTCGGAATTTCGTTTTCATATCTTCAGAAAAGTTTTGGATGTTGTCAAAGATAAATAAATTGTAGCACAGACACCAAAAAGAAACTGTATCGAGTGTCACAAAATTACTAACATTTTTAAAAAATTACCATATTTTTATGCTTCTTACTATACACAGCTAAACTATTGGAAATCTAGCATTCCTATATTTAGCGAAATAATTGCCAGTAACAATCAAAACCCTCTTGCACATGCCAACTGCATCCGAACATTCCTTAATACGAGGGATCGTAAATAAGAGTTATGGTTATGAAAAAAATCAAAGCGAAAAATGTGGCTTATGTGAAAGCCCATGCATCAATTTATAATTTTTTTTAAAAGACCTTTCGAAAAAGGGATACATTTTTATTTTTAATTTATATCAAAAAATCAAATTTTAACTCTTATTTTTAATATAAAAAATAAAAATCAAAAATAAAAATTATTGAGCAATTTTTATTTATAAATTGAAAATAAGAGTTATTCTGCCATTTTTATAATAAAAATCAAAAATAAAAGTTATTAAACAATTTTTATTTAAAAATTGAAAATAAGAGTTACTGTGCAATTTTTATAATAAAAATCAAAAATAAAAGTTATGGCGTAATTTTTATTTTAAAAATTGAAAATATAAATTGAATTTAAATATCTTTTGAACCAAGGAGCGCACAATAATAGTTTGCACATTTATGTGTAGCGCACTTCAAGACCTTTCCGTTGATGCCTTACATGTTCTTGAAGGATCAATATTAAGGATGCCACATAAGAAAAATTTTCAATTTTTAAAATAAAAATTACGCCATAACTTTTATTTTTGATTTTTATTATAAAAATGCACTAGAATGGACTGGAAATTTCAGCAAGATAATGCACAGATTCATGCGGCCAGATCGACAAACGCCTTTTTTCGTGAGAATGGAATCCATTTTTTCAACAATTGGCCTTCGAAATCATGTTTGGAGACTTTTGGCATGCGCAATCTACGGAAAGGACCGACAATACAACAACAAGGACGAACTTAAGGTGGCCATCGAGGCGGCTTGGGAAAACATCTCTCACGTCCAAATAAAAGTATTTTATGACAGTCTACCACATCGAATACTTGCTTTGTATGACGCTAAAGGTAAACACACGAAATATTTAAAAAAAATTGATTTTCGTGTAAAAATAATTGGGTGGCTTTAACCTTATTTCGCACCAAAAAGCGACTAAAAATCAAAAAACCTAAAACAAAAGTGTTTAAACATGTATATTAAAACAAATTTTATTTTTTATATACGTTAAAATAGATGCTTAATTAATATGCAAAAAGTCATCCAAAAATATTTGAAAGTTTTCGAGTTTTATTGAAAAAAGCAAGTGGCTTTAACCTTTTTTCGCGTACTGTATGCTTGCGAGGAAGTGTCTTCAGTACACCGTTACCAATGTTGTCGTGACCGGGGGCTTTTCGGTTTTTGAGGGATCGGATAGTGTCTGCCACTTCCTTGGGGGAAGCTGGAGGGAAGTTTTTATCTACGGGGGTAAAGGATTGCGCAGTATCTGAGATAAATTTGTGGAATTGAGCAAATTTATCCAGACTGAGAAATGGGGAACACTGGTTTTTTAGTGAGTTGACAAAGATGTCGGCTCTGTCAGCGTCTCTGGAGTACTTGATTCCATTGAGGACAAGTGGGGGAGGAATTGATTTTCTGTTGCGAAGAGAGCGGATGACTTTCCAGCAACTTTTGGGATGTTTTTCGGCCTCGGCAATGTACGAGTCGAAGGAAGATTTGCTGAAGGCTAGGAGGGAGTCCTTTAATCCTTTTTGTAAGGAATTAAGAGTACTGCGGTGGTGGAGGAGACGGGTGGATTGCCACAGCTTTCTGACCTTATTTTTCCTGCGAATAAGTTCCAGGATTTCGGGAGAAGCCTTACGGTTTCTTTT
This sequence comes from Chymomyza amoena, assembly GCA_037043745.1. Taxonomy (NCBI): domain Eukaryota; kingdom Metazoa; phylum Arthropoda; class Insecta; order Diptera; family Drosophilidae; genus Chymomyza; species Chymomyza amoena. The sequence continues at coordinate 32,044 of JBAMAX010004088.1, read as the reverse complement.
ACGAGGAGGTTTCTGCGAGGAGGCGAGTTTCACAGAGTTTTGAATCTCTGTGGTTAACTCTTCAACCGCCACGTCGATATCCGAAGTGGATTTTATGGGGCTTGAATTAAACGATGAGGTTTCTAGGATGTATTTTAATAATACAAAATCTATTACCGAAGTTTCCGGTGGAGAAGATTGGTAGGAACCATCCACCTCAAGGTATACTGGGGAATGGTCAGAGCTGAGTTCGGGGAGAGTCCAAGGGTCCTTTTTGAGGGTAATATTTCTTGAGAGAAATATGTCCAAAATACTTGGTGAGAATTTAGGGTTTGAGGGGTGAAATGTAGGTTCTGTAGGCGCTTCAATAGTGAAGTTGTGCCGAAGGGAGGTTCTTAGTAGGATATTTCCTTTGGAGTTGTTATCGGAACAACCCCAAGCCTTATTTTTGGCGTTTAGGTCACCAGCAATAATCGTTGGGGTATTATCGATAAAGCGGGATGGGATTTCAGTACATGCAAACTACTTGTAAAGGGCCGTGGTGTAGAGTGACTAAGACTCCAATGGCTACAATAGTTTGTGAGGTAGGGTGTATGACTTTGTGGTCGATGGAGTCGCGAGTACAGATCGCCACACCGCCACTTCTGGAGGGGCGGTCTGTTCTGTAGGTTACGAAATTGGGAATGAACAGAGATTTGCTCGGGTTGAAGTGTGTCTCTGTGATACAGGCAATATCGATGGACTTATTGTCCAGGAGGGCAACCAGTTCGGTTTGTTTTGGGGACGAGAGTCCGTTAGACACGTGAGGATAGTGAAAGCTTTAGTTGGGCCTTTGTGTGAGGGCGGTGCTAATTGTGTGGGAGAGGGTGGAAATGAACTCACGAAAAAGCTGTTGCAGCTGGGGAACGATTTCTGGGTTGTTGTTGTTAGATGAGGTAGTTGGCTGGTTGGCAGTTACTTTGGCGTAGGAACGTTTGGTAGTTACTTGGGTTGGCAGAGAAACTGGTGGAGTAGGTATTTTGGGTGGAGGGGGAGGCTTGGAAGCCACCTTGGTAGTGCCCTTAGGGGGTTGTGGTTGAGGGGCTTTAGGGCATCCTCTGTAAGTGGCCCGATGAGGACCCTTGCAGTTAAAACATACCGGATTGGCGTCCTTAATGTTTTTGCGGGTGCACGCAGCAGTGGCGTGGTTTCGGGCGCAAAAGGCGCAAGCCCAAGGAGCATGGCAGTGGTTTGCAGTGTGGGAGTATTTAAGACAGCGGAGACACTGCGGAGTTTTTGAATTCTTCAGCTTCGGCTCTACTCTGACACTGAATCCTGCTAGTGACTTCAGGTCGAAGATGGTTCTTGCCGAGGGGGCGGAAGGGTCCAGGTGGACTACTATGAGGGGCCAGATTTTCTCGCCCTTCTTCATCCGGAATATACTTTTAGTGGCGGGAACCTTAACGCGGAGTTCCTCCAGAATGGAGGCGTCGGACAGAAATTCACTGACTCGACGAATAACGACTTCAAGATCTTTATCTTGGCGAAGTTGGTTGGTAGTGTAAGGAATTTCGTTTTTATCCAGCATGGATGTTATCGAACGGAAACCATTTACCGACTGGGGGTAAACTAGAACGGCATCTGTGGTATTTTTAGCGAACCGAATCGGAATATCTGCTTTTTGCAGCGCGGCGTGAATCTTTGCCCACATGTCTTTCCGGAGGATCCTAATGGCGGAGGGCGTTCCTTTGGGCTTGCCTCGTCTACAGAAGCGGAAGAAAGGAGATCCTCGTCGTTAGAATTGGAGGAATTAGAAGATACGGACGGGGCAAGCGTACGTTTACGCTTGTTTTTGGATGTAGACGGCTCGAACTCCTGTTCTGCCGGCATATCCATAGGGAGGGGAGCTAAAATTGCAGAATCTAACTGGGATCGCGCGTGCGCGGATTCATATATCTGAATTATACGGCGGAGGTCAGATATCACGTTAGTTATTTGGGAAACATCTAGGGACGTCGGGTCTAAACTAATGGTAAGGGAATTTTGCGTCGCGGCGGGGGGCGCGGAGGTCCCCATTGTTTGTTAATTGCGTTGCTCTAATACTTTATTCACTTCTTTATATTTGTTAAAATTTGATTTGAATAAAAAAATCAAAAAATAATAATTATTTCATGATCTTTATTTTAAATATTATAAGAATTACGGTCCCTGCTTAATACCTTTTGGTATTACGAAAGTGAACTATTTTGCAGAACATTTTTTTCTAAAAACATACACTAGTAGTTTGATTTTTATCATGAAATTTATTGCTGAGTATATAAAAGTTACAAAAAAAGGAAAAAAAAGTATCAATCGATATCCATTGAAGTTGACGCTTGTTGTGGTTTCGATTTTTTTGTTGGTGGTTCAAAGTCATAAGAGAATCCAGAGCTACATCTCTGTCAGTGCGTCCATCATATTCAGTTTTTTTTTTTTTTGATGAGTTGGAGGGGGGGAAAAATGTTCAGAAAGACACCCGGGGAGGGTAGTGTCGGATTCGCACTCTGTGCCTACCGACTAAAAACGCCCCTCCTTTTTGGTTGCCAACCTTTACGCTTCTAAACCTTAGATGGACAGGGGTACCACCAGAGAGGATACTGGGGTATTGACGCTAAAGCGAAGCAAGTGGATTATTGTGTATGAGGGGGGATCAGAAGGCAAGGTTTTCTGAAGCGGTCGGTTTTCTTGCACTTATAATTGGCAAGAGAATTGATACTCGGGTTAGGGTGGGTCGAAATCGAGTTGCGGAGATTTTGGGCGTACGTTACGGCAGCTTGTGGGACGGAGGGTAGGTTTGTTTCCTTTAGGATTTGGTTGTTACGGACGAACCCCGGATAGCTTAAGGCGAGCGGAGTAATCGCATGTAGGTGCGATTTAGCTTGGCCATTTGAGCTGGGAATGCGGAGCCCCAAGTGGGGATAGCATACATGCAGATGCGTCTGACAATCGCGTTGAAAGCACGGGACTTGGTAGATTGAGACACCTGAGGGTTGGTAAAGAATGGCTTTAGTTGTTGGAAGGCTCCAGTGGCCTTACCTCGGACGGCGTTTATTTGCTTTGACCAGGTGAGACGTCTGTTAAATATGACCCCAAGGTATTTGGCCGATGGGCTCCTATGATGGGGTATCCAATTACGAAGATATTTGAGGGGGTGCGATTGCGGCGGGAAAAGAATATGGCTTCTGACTTGGTTTTGTTTATATCAAATTTCCAACACCAGTACCATTCAAGAACTGAGGGGATGAACTTGTTGAGTCGAGAGGTACCGTACATTATGGTTCTGGACGCGTGGAGGAAGCCAACGTCATCCGCATACTGTACGGTAAGTATTTTATCGTCAGTAGGGATGTTGTGACAGAACACGTTGAAGAGTGAAGGGGATAGCTTAGAGCCTTGGGGAACTCCCGCGGTGATAGGGTGGGAGTCCGAAAGAGTTTTTGCTACTCGAGATCTGATCTTCCTATCAGTTAGGTAAGACTTGATGATGCCTATTAGGTAGTCGGGAAAGTTGAGCTGTATTAGCTTATAGATGAGTCCCTCATGCCAGACTCTATCGAAAGCTTGTTTGCAGTCAAGAAGGAGCATGGAAGTGTGCCGCCCTTTGTTGAGGCTGTCGGCGATGTATTCCGAGGCTCGGAGTAGTTGGTGGGCTGTGCCATGGCGTTTCCGAAATCCGTGCTGGAAGTCCGGCAGGATGTTTTTATCGGAAATAAATTTGTCGAGGCGTGTGAGGATTATGCTCTCGGCAAGTTTACTTAGAGAGCACAGGAGGCTGATGGGGCGATGACTGGCTGGGTCACTAAGGGGTTTTCCGGGTTTAGGGAGAAAAATTACGGTTGCTGTCTTCCAGTAGGTGGGGAAATAGTGAAAGCGAAGCATAGCATTAACTATGTTGCATATTGCCACTATATGCTTGCGAGGAAGTGTCTTCAGTACACCGTTACCAATGTTGTCGTGACCGGGGGCTTTTCGGTTTTTGAGGGATCGGATAGTGTCTGCCACTTCCTTGGGGGAAGCTGGAGGGAAGTTTTTATCTACGGGGGTAAAGGATTGCGCAGTATCTGAGATAAATTTGTGGAATTGAGCAACTTTATCCAGACTGAGAAATGGGGAACACTGGTTTTTTAGTGAGTTGACAAAGATGTCGGCTCTGTCAGCGTCACTGGAGTACTTGATTCCATTGAGGACAAGTGGGGGAGGAATTGATTTTCTGTTGCGAAGAGAGCGGATGACTTTCCAGCAACTTTTGGGATGTTTTTCGGCCTCGGCAATGTACGAGTCGAAGGAAGATTTGCTGAAGGCTAGGAGGGAGTCCTTTAATCCTTTTTGTAAGGAATTAAGAGTACTGCGGTGGTGGAGGAGACGGGTGGATTGCCACAGCTTTCTGACCTTATTTTTCCTGCGAATAAGTTCCAGGATTTCGGGAGAAGCCTTACGGTTTCTTTTACGAGGAGGTTTCTGCGAGGAGGCGAGTTTCACAGAGTTTTGAATCTCTGTGGTTAACTCTTCAACCGCCACGTCGATATCCGAAGTGGATTTTATGGGGCTTGAATTAAACGATGAGGTTTCTAGGATGTATTTTAATAATACAAAATCTATTACCGAAGTTTCCGGTGGAGAAGATTGGTAGGAACCATCCACCTCAAGTTATACTGGGGAATGGTCAGAGCTGAGTTCGGGGAGAGTCCAAGGGTCCTTTTTGAGGGTAATATTTCTTGAGAGAAATATGTCCAAAATACTTGGCGAGAATTTAGGGTTTGAGGGGTGAAATGTAGGTTCTGTAGGCGCTTCAATAGTGAAGTTGTGCCGAAGGGAGGTTCTTAGTAGGATTTTTCCTTTGGAGTTGTTATCGGAACAACCCCAAGCCTTATTTTTGGCGTTTAGGTCACCAGCAATAATCGTTGGGGTATTATCGATAAAGCGGGATGGGATTTCAGGGATATCACTGGCATCTGGTGGGGAGTTCATGCAAACTACTTGTAAAGGGCCGTGGTGTAGAGTGACTAAGACTCCAATGGCTTCAATAGTTTGTGAGGTAGGGTGTATGACTTTGTGGTCGATGGAGTCGCGAGTACAGATCGCCACACCGCCACTTCTGGAGGGGCGGTCTGTTCTGTAGGTTACGAAATTGGGAATGAACAGAGATTTGCTCGGGTTGAAGTGTGTCTCTGTGATACAGGCAATATCGATGGACTTATTGTCCAGGAGGGCAACCAGTTCGGTTTGTTTTGGGGACGAGAGTCCGTTAGACACGTGAGGATAGTGAAAGCTTTAGTTGGGCCTTTGTGTGAGGGCGGTGCTAATTGTGTGGGAGAGGGTGGAAATGAACTCACGAAAAAGCTGTTGCAGCTGGGGAACGATTTCTGGGTTGTTGTTGTTAGATGAGGTAGTTGGCTGGTTGGCAGCTACTTTGGCGTAGGAACGTTTGGTAGTTACTTGGGTTGGCAGAGAAACTGGTGGAGTAGGTATTTTGGGTGGAGGGGGAGGCTTGGAAGCCACCTTGGTAGTGCCCTTAGGGGGTTGTGGTTGAGGGGCTTTAGGGCATCCTCTGTAAGTGGCCCGATGAGGACCCTTGCAGTTAAAACATACCGGATTGGCGTCCTTAATGTTTTTGCGGGTGCACGCAGCAGTGGCGTGGTTTCGGGCGCAAAAGGCGCAAGCCCAAGGAGCATGGCAGTGGTTTGCAGTGTGGGAGCATTTAAGACAGCGGAGACACTGTGGAGTTTTTGAATTCTTCCGCTTCGGCTCTACTCTGACACTGAGTCCTGCTAGTGACTTCAGGTCGAAGATGGTTCTTGCCGAGGGGGCGGAAGGGTCCAGGTGGACTACTATGAGGGGCCAGATTTTCTCGCCCTTCTTCATCCGGAATATACTTTTAGTGGCGGGAACCTTAACGCGGAGTTCCTCCAGAAGGGAGGCGTCGGACAGAAATTCACTGACTCGACGAATAACGACTTCAAGATCTTTATCTTGGCGAAGTTGGTTGGTAGTGTAAGGAATTTCGTTTTTATCCAGCATGGATGTTATCGAACGGAAACCATTTACCGACTGGGGGTAAACTAGAACGGCATCTGTGGTATTTTTAGCGAACCGAATCGGAATATCTGCTTTTTGCAGCGCGGCGTGAATCTTTGCCCACATGTCTTTCCGGAGGATCCTAATGGCGGAGGGCGTTCCTTTGGGCTTGCCTCGTCTACAGAAGCGGAAGAAAGGAGATCCTCGTCGTTAGAATTGGAGGAATTAGAAGATACGGACGGGGCAAGCGTACGTTTACGCTTGTTTTTGGATGTAGACGGCTCGAACTCCTGTTCTGCCGGCATATCCATAGGGAGGGGAGCTAAAATTGCAGAATCTAACTGGGATCGCGCGTGCGCGGATTCATATATCTGAATTATACGGCGGAAGTCAGATATCACGTTAATTATTTGGGAAACATCTAGGGACGTCGGGTCTAAACTAATGGTAAGGGAATTTTGCGTCGCGGCGGGGGGCGCGGAGGTCCCCATTGTTTGTTAATTGCGTTGCTTTAATACTTTATTCACTTCTTTATATTTGTTAAAATTTGATTTGAATGAAAAAATCAAAAAATAATAATTATTTCGTGATCTTTGTTTTAAATATTATAAGAATTACGGTCCCTGCTTAATACCTTTTAGTATTACGAAAGTGAACTATTTTGCAGAACATTTTTTTCTAAAAACATACACTAGTTGTAACGACCTCTGGTTTTGTCCAGAACAACGGCTGGGATAGCTCAGCTATGCCCAGGGTAAAGGTCACAACAAATTTGTATTTGTTGAGACTTTTGATATTTAAAAAGAGAAAACGCTTTGCCTTAATTTTAATACATATATTTTCCGCCGTTTCGCGGTTTTTCTTTAAAAACACTTATATTGAGCCGACACGCTCGCTACTTTTACAAAATATATTGCACTTATATTTAAACGTTAGTTAACAAAATCTTGTCAAATTATTACAGATTAGTTTTATATTAAATCTTATATATATATTTCTCGTAGCTACAGTTGCTTAAAACTACGCCCTTGGCGACGCTTACCCAGATTTCTCCTGGTAGCAAAAGCTTATTTATAGGCTGAGTTTTATTACACGGGTCGTTAAACTCCCGACACGGTCGCACCCGGTGCGCTACTATTTTGACTCAAAGTCTTTGTCTTGATTTTACCGTACGCCTTTTAATTTTCGGCACTACTGGTCACTGCACTTAGTTTTTTTATTTATGAAAATTAGAGTGGCACTCTAATTTTATAATTTCACTTCTGACTGTACCACGTTGGCCTTCACTTTACACTCTCACTACTCGGAATGCTCGACTCGAAATGCTCTGCTCGGAATGCGTACTCGGAATGCCTAGATTTGGCCACTGATCCGCCTTATAAAGGTTCTTGATCCCGCCAAATCCTGGAATTCCCGCCAAAACTAATACAAACACATCCTAAACTGTACTCTGCTTATCTACCTATCTTAATTCCCTAAAAAGACAGAGTACAGCCTACTCGAATTTATCCCTGTCGCCTACTCTACACTCACACGTACACACCAATACTTTCTCCTAAGAAGCCCGCCAAAAACCTGGCCGCTATCTTTGCCCTAGTATTAGTGGCTTTCTTTACTAATACTATTACGATTAAGCGCGCCAACTGCTGCAGCTGTTGGTGTTAGTACTCTCACCAAGCAGTTGTTGCTGTTAGTAAGAGTACTCTCACCAAGCAGTGCAATCAGTGTGCCTATTGGCAAACTATCCGAATGTTGTGAGGTGGTGATTCGCCTCCTCACACTCCCCCCTTCCTTCGGTAAAGAAAAAAAAAATGGAAAGAAAAAAAAAATAATATAAAATGTTGTTGTTGTAGCGGATCGCAAACATTGGCCCAGCTGTTGCTCTGCCAAGTGGTATGGCGCCCGCGGCTGGTCGCACCGCCCCTGCGGATTCTCCTCGTGAGCTGAGCGCCACTCACCATCCATCGTTCGCCCTTGCCTGTGCCATAAATCGGCACCAGGTCAAGCGACGGGACGGCCTCCCAGAACGCTCTGCTACCTCCCCTCTTTGGTAGAGTAGCCAGCAGCGTTGACTACACTTTTGCTCGATCCCGCGCTCCCTCAATCGGAGTCACGGCGAACGCAGCAAAAGTGTAAAAAAAATTCTCTGCTCACTTTCCACCGACCACCGCGTCCCAAATACTCACTTGGCTTTGCCCACAGCTGCCAAGCTGCATCGGCCTGAGTATTTATTATTTTTTTTTTGAATGTGCGTTTATTTATTTTTTTTTTTCCCCGCCCATGATGCAAAATTTTACCGCCACTGTTACAGCTATCAGCTTTCTGTTGTGCTACCGCATCAATCAGCTTTTTAGCGTGTTTACTTAGTCTGGTGATGCCACCTGTGCGCATGCGCGACTGGCAACGCCATCACCAGCTGTGTTACTAATAAGAGGAAGAGACTGCTGTAACAAACGTGCAAGGTACGTACTGAATTTAAAATATTATAAAAAACCTTTTTTTACAACGCAAATCTCTTCCCAGATATGTGAAGACGGTAGACACCCTGTCTACCGACCCATCTGCACCTGCGGAATCGCCGTCCGCCTTCCCATTTACGAATTGCAGCCTTGCGCCAATTTGCATATTTTGGCCCGGCCTGCAATTCTACCTATTGGATACGCCTAAGTCTCTCGTTGGACCCGGCAAATACTTTATTTTCAACGCCTGGGCCTCTCGTTGGACCCGGCAACTACTTTATTTTCAACGCCTGGGCCTCTCGTTGGACCCGGCAACTACTTTTTTTTGTACGCCTGGGCCTCTCGTTGGACCCGGCAACTACTTTATTTTTAACGCCTAAGTCCCTCTTTGGACCCGGCAAGTGTACACCTGCTTGTGCCCGCCGTCAGCCCCTGCTACCCAGGAGTGAGGAACCGCCGATCGCTGTAATGTGTGTTTTTTTTTTTTTGTGCGAGTGTAGTGGCTGCTTGCAAAATATAAATTTCTTTTAATACATACATATATGAAATCTTTTTTTTTTCTGAAAAGTGAAATGTATGAAAAAAGAGACTATTAAAAAATTTATATTTTGATTTCATTTATTTTCTTTTCTTCATATTTTTATTTTTTCCCAACATTTTTTTTTTTTTTTTGTTTTCCTATTGGATCAGGGCATAAACCTTTATGTCGCCGCCCCGACTCCAACGTACCCTAAAGAGGCCTTCTGCCGTGGTTACCAGTTGCCCGCCGACATTTTTGGGCGGGCCGCGCAGCAGCCTGCGCCTGATGGCCTCTAGGACTTTTGCTGGCCACGCGCCCTCGTCCTCAACTAGACGCCACCTCCGCCTAGGCGTGTTTTCCTGTGCCAGCGACCGCCTCAGCCGGTCGAGCCGGTTTTGGGCCACGTTTTGCTGGCGCAGGTGCAACTGTGTCTCCCGCTGGAGACGTTGTTGGCGAAGCGTCCTTCGCATCTCCTCGTCGGACATGGCCGGGAAGGGCCGCATTCGCCTGCCGGGTTGCTGCTGTTGTTGTTGTTGGTGTTGTTGCTGTGGCTGCCGTTGTTGTTGTGGCTGCCGCTGTTGTTGTTGTGGCTGCCGTTGTCGCTGTTGTTGCTGTTGTTGCTGTGGCTGTGGCTGTTGTTGTGGCTGTGGCTGTTGTTGCCGCTGGTCATGTTTTCTGACCATGTCGGCCAGATTTGGTGGCTCAGATATGCTTGATCGTGGTGGCCCCGCTGGCTCGGAGAGCTCCCGCAGCGAGAAAAGCTCCCGCACCCCGACACTTTTGGAAAACTAAACGTTTCCAACATCATAAAATGTCGGGTGCGCCACCGATCTACCATCCATTTTTGCTCTCGGCCCAGCAAGACTAGGCGAGGCTTTCCGCCATCGCTCTCAGTCGAGCTGACCGAGATCACCGTACTTGCCTCATCGGAGGCCTCCGTATCGGCCGCCATCTCGTCCGCCACTTCGTCCGCCACGTCCACTACCGCGTCCGCCACGTCCGCCACTGCGTCCGCCGCCGTGTCCGTCACCTCCATAGGTGTAGGCGCTTCCAAAACTTTTTCGTTTATAAATTCCATATTTTTTTTTGAAAAAAAAAAAAACAGAACGGTTTGACTTTTCTTCTTAATGGTCCACTTTAAAATGACCGCTGCATAGCAGATCACGCCACTTCCAAAGTCCAGCTGGTGCCGCTTCGCCGATTGGAGACCCGAGGAATATGTCCTAACGGTTCCTCTCCAGCTTTAGCTCGCTCCACGTACACTTATGAGCTCTCTTCTAATCTCTGAGCAGCTCATATCTATGTGTACGTGCTTCTCCCGCACTCTATCTCTCCGTTGGTGGTTGATTTGCATATCATATATGTGTAATATTTTGTGTTTTTATCCGATAAGCAGTGCACCGCTCTCGTGTACAACATATTTGAATATTTTTTTCCCGCCAACAAGCAGTCTTTCCTTAACACACAATTTTTATTATTATTTTTTTATTATTAACTATAGGTTGTGCTATTTTTTTTTTTCCGCAATTTATATACATATTTTAAAAATGTAAATTGCCCGAGACCATTTCGCTTGTGTTTGGCTATAAACAAATATTGTTTGCGCAGTTTTTTTTTCTTAAAGGCATTATTTTTCATAGTGGCCGCCGCAATATGGGCTGTTACTATGTTGACGCACTCCGCAGTTTTTTTTGGACTGCTTATAGCATCTATCCACTGTGCTCTAGTGCCGCCTAAACTGCATCGTCGCCAGTTATAGCTTTTTTTTTCTTCCAACATGATTTCGGGAAGGAGCTCATCCCAGGCACGTTGCTCTTTGCCCGCAAACTGTGCCACCATGGTTTTCACGGTTCTATTCATTCTTTCTGTAAATTGGTGCCGTACACCCAAATCCTCTAAGAACCGTTTGAACGCCCGGCTGGTAAATTGCGTTCCGTTATCGGTAATTAATTCTTTCGGTGCTCCAAATCTCGAAAGTATTCTTTCCCGAAACGCTTTTTGCAGTGACGCCGCCGTTGCTTTTCGTAAAGGGACCAATTCTGTCCACTTTGCGAAACGGTCTACGAAAACCAGAAGCATAGTGTTGCCATGTTTCGACCGAGGTAACGGTCCAACAAAATCCGCACACACTGTTGCCCACGGTTCTTCGGGAATCTGCGTCAGCATTTTACCCGCCGCTTGTAGCTGGCTTGCCTTATATTTCTGGCATACCTCGCATCTTTGTACGTATGCCCGAATGTCTCTATACATTCCCGGCCAATAGTACCGTGCTGCGACTCTGGCAATAGTTTTCCGGCTGCCTGTGTGTCCTGCCGCCGGCGCATCATGGCATTCAGCTATGACTCGCGGCCTTTTCTCTGTAGGCACACGCAATTTCCACGCAGCCACGTCCTCATTTCCAGCTCTATGCGGGATATGACGATAAAGCTGGCCCGCCTCTATCAAATAGTCGGCAAACTTTTGTGGCGCAGCTTCTATATCCTTCCGCATTTGCTTAATCCAAGCACACGTAGGCTCAGCTTGTGTAGCGAATCCCACCGTTCGCATACACTTATCAGCACTGAATGGTTGTCGAGATAACGCATCCGCCACGACATTAAGCTGGCCTTTTCTATACGCTATCTCGAAATCATATTGCTGTAGCTCTAACGCCCATCGTGCTACTCGGCCTGCAGGACTTTCAATAGAATTTAACCATTTTAAAGCCATGTGATCAGTCACAACTTTATCCTTTCAGATATGGACGCAATTTACGGATGGCCCATACTATGGCCAGACATTCCTTTTCTGTTGCAGAGTAATTACGCTCAGCTGAATTTAGCGTTCGGCTAGCATATGATATTACTCTTTCGCCATCACCTGAGTTTTGGGTCAGGATTGCGCCATCTGGACAAGCAAGTACCGGCGCCGCAGTAAGCCTCGCCTTTATTTCCAAGAACGCCTTTTCTTGTTCCTGAGTCCACATCCATTTGACGCCTTTTTTTAAAAGTGCATTCAAAGGATGTGCCACTGCAGAAAACCCAGGCACGAACCGCCTATACCAGGAGGCAACGCCCATATATTGGCGTAGTTCTTTTAAATTGGATGGCGGCTTCAATTCTGCTATTGCGGCTATCTTCTCCGGATCTGTGCTAATACCCTGGTCCGTCACCATGTGACCCAGATATTTTAATTCTTTCTTAAAGAATACGCACTTTTCCGCGTTGAGACGTAAGTTTGCAGCCTTTATGCTGCGGAAAACTTCTCTCAGGTTGGCCATATGCTCCTCTTGCGTGCGTCCAATGACAAAAATGTCATCTAAGTACGCAAACGCGTGCGGTTGCATATCTGCGCCAATCACGGCATCCAGCGCCCTCTGAAATGTGGCCTGCGCTGAATGTAGGCCAAAAGGCATAATGTAATAGGACACGTGGTCGCCTTGTGGTAGGACACGTGGTCGCCAAAATTAAGACACGTTTTATTTGTAGGTTTTAATTTGTTCGTCTGCTCCTCTTAATGTCTTTTATTAGAATGACTCTTACTTGATTAACATGCGTAGCTTAACTCTATGTCTTATATATATGTATGCAAAAGCTTGCAAAGTGTAAGCTCAGCTTTCGCAAAGTGCAAGCTCAGCATTCCCACGTGCTACTATCGATGCACATGCAAAAGCTTGCAAAGCTCAAGCTCAGCTTTCGCACGTGCTACGATCAATGTATATAGTGGTGAATACAAAAGCTTGCAAAGCTCAAGCTCAGCTTTCGCACGTGCTACTATATATATAAGTGGTGGATATACTCTTACTTTAGAATTGCTGGCAGGGTAGGTTTACTACAATAACCTTCCAATGGAACAGTCCTCTCCCAGGCACTGTAAACGCAGTATATTGTCTGCTCTTTTCCTCCATTGGAATTTGCCAGTAACCATTCCTCAAATCTAAGCTACTGATATATTTTGCATCACGTAGCTGATCTAGGATATGGTTGCTACGAGGCAATGGGTACGCATCAGGTACTGACCTTGCGTTTAGCTGCCTGTAGTCCACGCACAACCGCCATTTACCGGTTTTCTTTCGCACCATAACTATCGGCGCGCTGTGCGGACTATGCGAAGGCTCAATGCATCCCAGCGCCAACAGCTCATCAATCTGTTCATTGATGAGAGCCTGCATCGCTGGGTTCTTAGGAAAGTACCGCTGTTTGATCGGCCGGGTGTCCTTCATAACAATGCTATGCTCCGCAATGTTTGAAACGCCCGCCATTTTGTCAAACTCAGCTAATTCTATCCTAAGAAACGCATCCACATCAACACCGGGTCCTCCCGCCCGTGTGACTGTGATTCGCTCTTCAGCCAAACGCCCACAATGCGTCTTGTTGGGGATATTTAATATGTGGCCTGCGCAGCTCATGCTCATGCCCATCTGCCCGAGAAAATCCCACCCAAGGACCAGTTCGTCTACCACACCCGGCATCACTCGGAGCCCTATTGTGGCGACACTGTGTCCAAAGGCGATTTCCACATCGAGCCGACGCATGAGTTCGCTGTATCGCCCATCCGCCAACTGTACCCTGTGCATTTCTATGTATGGCTTGCCTAATGCACTGGCCAATTTCTCGCAGATGAAGCTGCTAGTTGCACCGGTGTCAATTGTGGCTTTATATAATCCACCAGCAATTGCCACCTCCGCATCTATACGGCCACCTCCATCTGCCAATTTGCCAATTAGCGCCGCGGCGGAATTTGTTGCTGCGGCCCTCGCTCGTTTCCTTGTGACGAGAGCCGCCGCCCGTTTCCCGCTGTTGGGCAACAATTCATTGTGCTTTTGCCCACTTGGCCGCACTTCCAGCAAAATACAATTTGCTTATTTCGGCATTCCCGAGCCCAATGCCCGGGATACCTACACCTGCGGCACACATTGCTAGGATCCTCGATCCTGCCTTGTGGTTGGTATTGCTGGGGCCTACTCTCCCTTATTCTGGGAGTAGGCAATTCCCGCCTTTGCGCATTTGCCGCCTGCCCAAACCGCTGATGTGCATTTGGCGCATCGTGGTTTGGCGGCATTTCGCCCTGTGCCGCATACATTGCCCTTGGCCGTGTATGCTGTGCCTCTGCCTTCAATCTCTGCCTGTCCTTTTCCAAATCTTCAAACTCGTCCGCCAACTCCATGAGTTTGGCGAGGGTTTGAAATTGGCCGGACCGAGCGTATGCTCGCAGATCAGGCACACTGCTCCTTGGAATATCTACAAGAATGCATCAGGGTCTGCATTTCGACCATGTAGTGTTTAAAGGGCTCACCCAGTTTTTGCCGCCTTCGGCTAACTTCCTCCCGCAGCTTTGAGAAATAGCCTCGGGGTAGGAAATAGCCCTCAAAATCTTCAACGAAGGCCACCCATGTTGTCCAGTGATTGTTGTTTGCCACATACCACTTTAGGGCCATGCCTGTCAGAAGTTCAGGCATCGCTCTTGGAATAAGATTTATGTCTAACGCATAAGTTTCAGCCGACCATTCCACCTGTTCCAAAAATTCTAGTGGCTTAGTGGATCCGTCAAAACGAAATTTCCACTCGCGCACTTGTTTCGCAACTTTTGGATAGTCTCGAAGACTATTGGAACCAATAAACGCATTGTGGGGTACAGGGATTTCGACCGCTACGTCATGTCTAAAAGATCCTGTACCCCAAGGTGGTGGTCTGGTGTCGACTTGGGCTGGAGTGCTGCTGGCCAAGACTGCATTACTCTGTGGTACTGCCAGCCCGCTACAGCCACTTTCCTCCAAATTGCTTGTTGAGCCTCGCCGACCATGTTTTCTGGCCAGCTCGCTCAGCTGCAACGCCCATCGCACTTGGCCCTCCTGCTCTTTTACCCACTGGGAAAATTGACTGCGCAATTCTTCCACAGTGCCCGCCATTGGAATACCAAATTCCTGGCTATAAGCTAGGAGCTCATCACGCTTTAGGAATTTTATCCAAGCGCGTGCCACCATTTTGTGCTTAGTTAATTTTTTTTTTTGAAAAGGCACCAAAAATATATATTTTAAAGCCAAGGCAAAATTGTACCTCTCAAATATCAAAAGTCCCTGCTCGGGCGCCAGTTGTAACGACCTCTGGTTTTGTCCAGAACAACGTCTGGGATAGCTCAGCTATGCCCAGGGTAAAGGTCACAACAAATTTGTATTTGTTGAGACTTTTGATATTTAAAAAGAGAAAACGCTTTGCCTTAATTTTAATACATATATTTTCCGCCGTTTCGCGGTTTTTCTTTAAAAACACTTATATTGAGCCGACACGCTCGCTACTTTTACAAAATATATTGCACTTATATTTAAACGTTAGTTAACAAAATCTTGTCAAATTATTACAGAATAGTTTTATATTAAATCTTATATATATTTCTCGTAGCTATAGTTGCTTAAAACTACGCCCTTGGCGACGCTTACCCAGATTTCTCCTGGTAGCAAAAGCTTATTTATAGGCTGAGTTTTATTAGACGGGTCCCGACACGGTCGCACCCGGTGCGCTACTATTTTGACTCAAAGTCTTTGTCTTGATTTTACCGTACGCCTTTTAATTTTCGGCACTACTGGTCACTGCACTTAGTTTTTTTATTTATGAAAATTAGAGTGGCACTCTAATTTTATAATTTCACTTCTGACTGTACCACGTTGGCCTTCACTTTACACTCTCACTACTCGGAATGCTCGACTCGAAATGCTCTGCTCGGAATGCGTACTCGGAATGCCTAGATTTGGCCACTGATCCGCCTTATAAAGGTTCTTGATCCCGCCAAATCCTGGAATTCCCGCCAAAACTAATACAAACACATCCTAAACTGTACTCTGCTTATCTACCTATCTTAATTCGCTAAAAAGACAGAGTACAGCCTACTCGAATTTATCCCTGTCGCCTACTCTACACTCACACGTACACACCAATACTTTCTCCTAAGAAGCCCGCCAAAAACCTGGCCGCGATCTTTGCCCTAGTATTAGTGGCTTTCTTTACTAATACTATTACGATTAAGCGCGCCAACTGCTGCAGCTGTTGGTGTTAGTACTCTCACCAAGCAGTTGTTGCTGTTAGTGAGAGTACTCTCACCAAGCAGTGCAAGCAGTGTGCCTATTGGCAAACTATCCGAATATTGTGAGGTGGCGATTCGCCTCCTCACACTCCCCCCTTCCTTCGGTAAAGAAAAAAAAAATGGAAAGAAAAAAAAAATAATATAAAATTTTGTTGTTGTAGCGGATCGCAAACATTGGCCCAGCTGTTGCTCTGCCAAGTGGTATGGCGCCCGCGGCTGGTCGCACCGCCCCTGCGGATCCTCCTCGTGATATGAGCGCCACTCACCATCCATCGTTCGCCCTTGCCTGTGCCATAAATCGGCACCAGGTCAAGCGACGGGACGGCCTCCCAGAACGCTCTGCTACCTCCCCTCTTTGGTAGAGTAGCCAGCAGCGTTGACTACACTTTTGCTCGATCCCGCGCTCCCTCAATCGGAGTGACGGCGAACGCAGCAAACTTTTGCCCGCTCCCGAGCTCCTTCAGTCGGAGTCACGGCTCACGCAGCAAAAGTTTGCTCGCTCCCGAGCTCCCTCAACCGGAGTCACGGCGAACGCAGCAAAAGTGTAAAAAAAATTCTCTGCTCACTTTCCACCGACCACCGCGTCCCAAATACTCACTTGGCTTTGCCCACAGCTGCCAAGCTGCATCGGCCTGAGTATTTATTATTTTTTTTTTGAATGTGCGTTTATTTATTTTTTTTTTTTCCCCGCCCATGATGCAAAATTTTACCGCCACTGTTACAGCTATCAGCTTTCTGTTGTGCTACCGCATCAATCAGCTTTTTAGCGTGTTTACTTAGTCTGGTGATGCCACCTGTGCGCATGCGCGACTGGCAACGCCATCACCAGCTGTGTTACTAATAAGAGGAAGAGACTGCTGTAACAAACGTGCAAGGTACGTACTGAATTTAAAATATTATAAAAAACCTTTTTTTACAACGCAAATCTCTTCCCAGATATGTGAAGACGGTAGACACCCTGTCTACCGACCCATCTGCACCTGCGGAATCGCCGTCCGCCTTCCCATTTACGAATTGCAGCCTTGCGCCAATTTGCATATTTTGGCCCGGCCTGCAATTCTACCTATTGGATACGCCTAAGTCTCTCGTTGGACCCGGCAAATACTTTATTTTCAACGCCTGGGCCTCTCGTTGGACCCGGCAACTACTTTATTTTCAACGCCTGGGCCTCTCGTTGGACCCGGCAACTACTTTATTTTGTACGCCTGGGCCTCTCGTTGGACCCGGCAACTACTTTATTTTTAACGCCTAAGTCCCTCTTTGGACCCGGCAAGTGTACACCTGCTTGTGCCCGCCGTCAGCCCCTGCTACCCAGGAGTGAGGAACCGCCGATCGCTGTAATGTGTGTTTTTTTTTTTTTTGTGCGAGTGTAGTGGCTGCTTGCAAAATATCAAAGAGTATGAAATCATATAGAGGGAACAATTCGCTCTGAGCTTTTATTACCGTTGAACGTTTGTGCAGTGCGATAGGCTCACATGGTGTAAAAGCAAATTCAAAGCCAAAACAAACACAAGGCAACAACAATAAGCCACAGCAATCGCAGTCGATGTGTGTTTTGTTTTGCACTTGTGCGTTTGTTTGACATAGTCAAAAGCAAAATAGAAGGCAAGCATTGGTCGGTAACACATGCATACACAAGCGCTCGGTGTGCCGAAGCATTGGATCAGGCTGTGTTGACATTCTGTTTAACAGTTTCTATACAAACTGGCCTCTGTAAAGTAACAGCCAAGGCATTCATTTTCGTTTGGTATTATGCGCTGACTTTATATCGTCAATAGTAAAGGCGCAGGCAAGCATATGTATGTATATGCATGTAGGTGTAGTAGGTACATACATATATTTTAACATTTTGCCCAATTAACAGCATATATAGAGGAAACTATTGATACGAAGTTTATGTAGATTATATCTGTGCAAATGCTAGAGATTTAAATCTAAAAGATTAAAAATGCAATAAAAAATAAAATTGTACAATATATATGCAGCTTGTCAAGAAAGTACAAGGGGGAAAAAATCAAATTTTATGTTATGTTATTATTAAAAATATACAAATTTATTCCTTAATAGTTGCAGATCTCTCGAATTAATTTAAAAAAAAAATTAAGTTAGTAATAATATTTTAACTTTAATGGTTCTTCTCAACAAGAGCAGCCACAATAAAAAAGTACTATTTTCATTTGAATTGTCATAGAAAATGATTTAGTGTTATAAATTACAAGCTAATTGAAATAGATATCAAGAAAGAAGTGAAAAATTATCAGCACAAAGGCAATGTAAACCAGTGGTCGACACAGCCTTATCCCGCGGGCCTATGGTTCACACAGTACGTGTACACAATAATCAATACAAACGCAAAAGAAATGCATATGTATATTTTGTCGACCACATTATAAACGCTAAGAAGTGTAACGCACCATAGTCGGTGCGGGCGGGCAGAGTGAAAAAGGAAAATCTAATAATAGCCGCCCAACAGCGCCTCGTGATCTTGCAATCGAACTCGGCTCTAAGCTTCGTTTTTGGCTGTCGGCAATGTTCACAAATTCAGCCACAGCCAAATTTGTAAATTTTTAGTTTCTGAGCATTCATTACCCTTTCCTAATATGTGGCAGCTATGACACTTTGCAATCGCGTTTGCTTTTACACCAACAAATACACGCATAAAAGTCGAAAAAACGAGAAAGAGTATTTATCTATCGCCTGCCATTCTGCTGAACTGTTTTGCCTTCAGCCACAGCCAAATTTGCAAATTTTTAGTTTTTGGGCATTTATACCCTTTCCTAATATGTGCCTGCTATGACACTGTGCAATCGCGTTTGCTTCTACACCAACAAAAACACGCGTAAATGTCTAAAAAAACGAATAAGAGTATTTATCTATCGCCTGCCGTTCTGCTGAATGTCTTTCATTGAACGCACGCACAAGTCATTTTTCTGCGTTGTGTTGTGAGGATTCTGCTCGTCCAAACGCAAAGCATTTTGTGTGTAAAAGCAACTAGGCAACAGTGCTTGAAATGAAACAAATTATATACACATTTGTATGTATGTATGTACCTATGTGTACATTAGATTTTTATATATAAAATATGAAATAGCATTTTCAGGACGGGGGTATCAGACAGGGCATTATATTATTATTGCTGCTGCTGCACATATGAATTGCATTTTTTTTTACAATTTTTACAAAAATGTAATATGTAGTTTTTTATTATTAATTATTATTTAAATTTTATTGTTTCAAAAAAATATATTTATTTATAGATATTTAATTTTGTTCAATTGATTACAAAATACTTAATATTTTAGCGCCTCAATTCATAAAACTTTTGGGTCCTTAGGACTCCTTACACATTGTCAAACCACTTATTAGTCGCGTTTGCATTAATATCCGTGAATGCATTTTAGCCATAATGCTAACCATAATATAATTATGTTGCATGCTGCATAAAATGCATTTAAGCTACATTTTTTAATGAATCGAAACCAAAGCAAAGCGATAGTAGGGAGTAATATTTCAATTTTATTATTATTTTAAATTAATAAGGGCATTCTGAAGTTTAACAAAAAGCATGTCCTATATATTTTTAGCAGTCGATAATCATTGATTACAAATCAACAAAAAATAAAATAAATGCATTGTAATATAAATAGTTGCAGCATATTCAAATTGCAAATTAAAACCCAACCGATTTACAAGACAAATCTGCAGCAAACACAAATTTACAAACTAACTTTAACAGCAAAAGCATACGTAAAACAAACGAAATAAACGCCAACAATGTTCATTTCTTTGCGGCATTTTGTGTTTGGATCCGCCTTACATTGCTTTTGCTGTTAAAATATTAAGTATTTTGTAATCAATTGAACAAAATTAAATATCTATAAATAAATATATTTTTTTGAAACAATAAAATTTAAATAATAATTAATAATAAAAAACTACATATTACATTTTTGTAAAAATTGTAAAAAAAAATGCAATTCATATGTGCAGCAGCAGCAATAATAATATAATGCCCTGTCTGATACCCCCGTCCTGAAAATGCTATTTCATATTTTATATATAAAAATCTAATGTACACATAGGTACATACATACATACATATGTGTATATAATTTGTTTCATTTCAAGCACTGTTGCCTAGTTGCTTTTACACACAAAATGCTTTGCGTTTGGACGAGCAGAATCCTCACAACACAACGCAGAAAAATGACTTGTGCGTGCGTTCAATGAAAGACATTCAGCAGAACGGCAGGCGATAGATAAATACTCTTATTCGTTTTTTTAGACATTTACGCGTGTTTTTGTTGGTGTAGAAGCAAACGCGATTGCACAGTGTCATAGCAGGCACATATTAGGAAAGGGTATAAATGCCCAAAAACTAAAAATTTGCAAATTTGGCTGTGGCTGAAGGCAAAACAGTTCAGCAGAATGGCAGGCGATAGATAAATACTCTTTCTCGTTTTTTCGACTTTTATGCGTGTATTTGTTGGTGTAAAAGCAAACGCGATTGCAAAGTGTCATAGCTGCCACATATTAGGAAAGGGTAATGAATGCTCAGAAACTAAAAATTTACAAATTTGGCTGTGGCTGAATTTGTGAACATTGCCGACAGCCAAAAACGAAGCTTAGAGCCGAGTTCGATTGCAAGATCACGAGGCGCTGTTGGGCGGCTATTATTAGATTTTCCTTTTTCACTCTGTCCGCCCGCACCGACTATGGTGCGTTACACTTCTTAGCGTTTATAATGTGGTCGACAAAATATACATATGCATTTCTTTTGCGTTTGTATTGATTATTGTGTACACGTACTGTGTGAACCATAGGCCCGCGGGATAAGGCTGTGTCGACCACTGGTTTACATTGCCTTTGTGCTGATAATTTTTCACTTCTTTCTTGATATCTATTTCAATTAGCTTGTAATTTATAACACTAAATCATTTTCTATGACAATTCAAATGAAAATAGTACTTTTTTATTGTGGCTGCTCTTGTTGAGAAGAACCATTAAAGTTAAAATATTATTACTAACTTAATTTTTTTTTAAAATTAATTCGAGAGATCTGCAACTATTAAGGAATAAATTTGTATATTTTTAATAATAACATAACATAAAATTTGATTTTTTCCCCCTTGTACTTTCTTGACAAGCTGCATATATATTGTACAATTTTATTTTTTATTGCATTTTTAATCTTTTAGATTTAAATCTCTAGCATTTGCACAGATATAATCTACATAAACTTCGTATCAATAGTTTCCTCTATATATGCTGTTAATTGGGCAAAATGTTAAAATATATGTATGTACCTACTACACCTACATGCATATACATACATATGCTTGCCTGCGCCTTTACTATTGACGATATAAAGTCAGCGCAAAATACCAAACGAAAATGAATGCCTTGGCTGTTACTTTACAGAGGCCAGTTTGTATAGAAACTGTTAAACAGAATGTCAACACAGCCTGATCCAATGCTTCGGCACACCGAGCGCTTGTGTATGCATGTGTTACCGACCAATGCTTGCCTTCTATTTTGCTTTTGACTATGTCAAACAAACGCACAAGTGCAAAACAAAACACACATCGACTGCGATTGCTGTGGCTTATTGTTGTTGCCTTGTGTTTGTTTTGGCTTTGAATTTGCTTTTACACCATGTGAGCCTATCGCACTGCACAAACGTTCAACGGTAATAAAAGCTCAGAGCGAATTGTTCCCTCTATATGATTTCATACTCTTTGCATCGATAGTAGCACGTGGGAATGCTGAGCTTGCACTTTGCGAAAGCTGAGCTTGCACTTTGCAAGCTTTTGCATACATATATATAAGACATAGAGTTAAGCTACGCATGTTAATCAAGTAAGAGTCATTCTAATAAAAGACATTAAGAGGAGCAGACGAACAAATTAAAACCTACAAATAAAACGTGTCTTAATTTTGGCGACCACGTGTCCTACCACAAGGCGACCACGTGTCCTATTACATTATGCCTTTTGGCCTACATTCAGCGCAGGCCACATTTCAGAGGGCGCTGGATGCCGTGATTGGCGCAGATATGCAACCGCACGCGTTTGCGTACTTAGATGACATTTTTGTCATTGGACGCACGCAAGAGGAGCATATGGCCAACCTGAGAGAAGTTTTCCGCAGCATAAAGGCTGCAAACTTACGTCTCAACGCGGAAAAGTGCGTATTCTTTAAGAAAGAATTAAAATATCTGGGTCACATGGTGACGGACCAGGGTATTAGCACAGATCCGGAGAAGATAGCCGCAATAGCAGAATTGAAGCCGCCATCCAATTTAAAAGAACTACGCCAATATATGGGCGTTGCCTCCTGGTATAGGCGGTTCGTGCCTGGGTTCTCTGCAGTGGCACATCCTTTGAATGCACTTTTAAAAAAAGGCGTCAAATGGATGTGGACTCAGGAACAAGAAAAGGCGTTCTTGGAAATAAAGGCGAGGCTTACTGCGGCGCCGGTACTTGCTTGTCCAGATGGCGCAATCCTGACCCAAAACTCAGGTGATGGCGAAAGAGTAATATCATATGCTAGCCGAACGCTAAATTCAGCTGAGCGGAATTACTCTGCAACAGAAAAGGAATGTCTGGCCATAGTATGGGCCATCCGTAAATTGCGTCCATATCTGAAAGGATAAAGTTGTGACTGATCACATGGCTTTAAAATGGTTAAATTCTATTGAAAGTCCTGCAGGCCGAGTAGCACGATGGGCGTTAGAGCTACAGCAATATGATTTCGAGATAGCGTATAGAAAAGGCCAGCTTAATGTCGTGGCGGATGCGTTATCTCGACAACCATTCAGTGCTGATAAGTGTATGCGAACGGTGGGAGTCGCTACACAAGCTGAGCCTACGTGTGCTTGGATTAAGCAAATGCGGAAGGATATAGAAGCTGCGCCACAAAAGTTTGCCGACTATTTGATAGAGGCGGGCCAGCTTTATCGTCATATCCCGCATAGAGCTGGAAATGAGGACGTGGCTGCGTGGAAATTGTGTGTGCCTACAGAGAAAAGGCCGCGAGTCATAGCTGAATGCCATGATGCGCCGGCGGCAGGACACACAGGCAGCCGGAAAACTATTGCCAGAGTCGCAGCACGGTACTATTGGCCGGGAATGTATAGAGACATTCGGGCATACGTACAAAGATGCGAGGTATGCCAGAAATATAAGGCAAGCCAGCTACAAGCGGCGGGTAAAATGCTGACGCAGATTCCCGAAGAACCGTGGGCAACAGTGTGTGCGGATTTTGTTGGACCGTTACCTCGGTCGAAACATGGCAACACTATGCTTCTGGTTTCGTAGACCGTTTCGCAAAGTGGACAGAATTGGTCCCTTTACGAAAAGCAACGGCGGCGTCACTGCAAAAAGCGTTTCGGGAAAGAATACTTTCGAGATTTGGAGCACCGAAAGAATTAATTACCGATAACGGAACGCAATTTACCAGCCGGGCGTTCAAACGGTTCTTAGAGGATTTGGGTGTACGGCACCAATTTACAGAAAGAATGAATAGAACCGTGAAAACCATGGTGGCACAGTTTGCGGGCAAAGAGCAACGTGCCTGGGATGAGCTCCTTCCCGAAATCATGTTGGAAGAAAAAAAAAGCTATAACTGGCGACGATGCAGTTTAGGCGGCACTAGAGCACAGTGGATAGATGCTATAAGCAGTCCAAAAAAAACTGCGGAGTGCGTCAACATAGTAACAGCCCATATTGCGGCGGCCACTATGAAAAATAATGCCTTTAAGAAAAAAAAACTGCGCAAACAATATTTGTTTATAGCCAAACACAAGCGAAATGGTCTCGGGCAATTTACATTTTTAAAATATGTATATAAATTGCGGAAAAAAAAAAATAGCACAACCTATAGTTAATAATAAAAAAATAATAATAAAAATTGTGTGTTAAGAAAAGACTGCTTGTTGGCGGGAAAAAAATATTCAAATATGTTGTACACGAGAGCGGTGCACTGCTTATCGGATAAAAACACAAAATATTACACATATATGATATGCAAATCAACCACCAACGGAGAGATAGAGTGCGGGAGAAGCACGTACACATAGATATGAGCTGCTCAGAGATTAGAAGAGAGCTCATATGTGTACGTGGAGCGAGCTAAAGCTGGAGAGGAACCGTTAGGACATATTCCTCGGGTCTCCAATCGGCGAAGCGGCACCAGCTGGACTTTGGAAGTGGCGTGATCTGCTATGCAGCGGTCATTTTAAAGTGGACCATTAAGAAGAAAAGTCAAACCGTTCTGTTTTTTTTTTTTTTCAAAAAAAAATATGGAATTTATAAACGAAAAAGTTTTGGAAGCGCCTACACCTATGGAGGTGACGGACACGGCGGCGGACGCAGTGGCGGACGTGGCGGACGCGGTAGTGGACGTGGCGGACGAAGTGGCGGACGAGATGGCGGCCGATACGGAGGCCTCCGATGAGGCAAGTACGGTGATCTCGGTCAGCTCGACTGAGAGCGATGGCGGAAAGCCTCGCCTAGTCTTGCTGGGCCGAGAGCAAAAATGGATGGTAGATCGGTGGCGCACCCGACATTTTATGATGTTGGAAACGTTTAGTTTTCCAAAAGTGTCGGGGTGCGGGAGCTTCTCGCTGCGGGAGCTCTCCGAGCCAGCGGGGCCACCACGATCAAGCATATCTGAGCCACCAAATCTGGCCGACATGGTCAGAAAACATGACCAGCGGCAACAACAGCCACAGCCACAACAACAGCCACAGCCACAGCAACAACAGCAACAACAGCGACAACGGCAGCCACAACAACAACAGCGGCAGCCACAACAACAACGGCAGCCACAGCAACAACACCAACAACAACAACAACAGCAGCAACCCGGCAGGCGAATGCGGCCCTTCCCGGCCATGTCCGACGAGGAGATGCGAAGGACGCTTCGCCAACAACGTCTCCAGCGGGAGACACAGTTGCACCTGCGCCAGCAAAACGTGGCCCAAAACCGGCTCGACCGGCTGAGGCGGTCGCTGGCACAGGAAAACACGCCTAGGCGGAGGTGGCGTCTAGTTGAGGACGAGGGCGCGTGGCCAGCAAAAGTCCTAGAGGCCATCAGGCGCAGGCTGCTGCGCGGCCCGCCCAAAAATGTCGGCGGGCAACTGGTAACCACGGCAGAAGGCCTCTTTAGGGTACGTTGGAGTCGGGGCGGCGACATAAAGGTTTATGCCCTGATCCAATAGGAAAACAAAAAAAAAAAACAAAAAATGTTGGGAAAAAATAAAAATATGAAGAAAAGAAAATAAATGAAATCAAAATATAAATTTTTTAATAGTCTCTTTTTTCATACATTTCACTTTTCAGAAAAAAAAAAAAGATTTCATATATGTATGTATTAAAAGAAATTTATATTTTGCCAGAGAGAACTAAATTGTATAGAGGGAACAATTCGCTCTTAAGAAAAAGCTCCGAAACGATTTCGTTTTGGGATTGGCGCATGCAAACAATTCAAAGTGAAACAAACGAAATAAACACCAACAATGTTCATTTCTTTGCGGCATTTTGTGTTTGGATCCGGCTTACATTGCTTTTGCTGTTAAAGTTAGTTTGTAAATTTGTGTTTGCTGCAGATTTGCCTTGTAAATCGGTTGGGTTTTAATTTGCAATTTGAATATGCTGCAACTATTTATATTACAATGCATTTATTTTATTTTTTGTTGATTTGTAATCAATGATTATCGACTGCTAAAAATATATAGGACATGCTTTTTGTTAAGCTTCAGAATGCCCTTGTTAATAAAAAATAATAATAAAATTTAAATATTGTATTACTCCCTACTATCGCTTTGCTTTGGTTTCGATTCATTCAAAAATGTAAGCTCAAATGCATTTTATGCAGCATGCAACATAATTATAATATGGTTTGCATTATGGCTAAAATGCATTCACGGATATTAATGCAAACGCGACTAATAAATGGTTGACAATGTGTAAGAGTCTAAGGACCCAAAAGTTTTATGAATTGAGGCGCTAAAATATTAAGTATTTTGTAATCAATTGAACAAAATTAAATATCTATAAATAAATATATTTTTTTGAAACAATAAAATTTAAATAATAATTAATAATAAAAAACTACATATTACATTTTTGTAAAAATTGTAAAAAAAAATGCAATTCATATGTGCAGCAGCAGCAATAATAATATAATGCCCTGTCTGATACCCCCGTCCTGAAAATGCTATTTCATATTTTATATATAAAAATCTAATGTACACATAGGTACATACATACATACAAATGTGTATATAATTTGTTTCATTTCAAGCACTGTTGCCTAGTTGCTTTTACACACAAAATGCTTTGCGTTTGGACGAGCAGAATCCTCACAACACAACGCAGAAAAATGACTTGTGCGTGCGTTCAATGAAAGACATTCAGCAGAACGGCAGGCGATAGATAAATACTCTTATTCGTTTTTTTAGACATTTACGCGTGTTTTTGTTGGTGTAGAAGCAAACGCGATTGCACAGTGTCATAGCAGGCACATATTAGGAAAGGGTATAAATGCCCAAAAACTAAAAATTTGCAAATTTGGCTGTGGCTGAAGGCAAAACAGTTCAGCAGAATGGCAGGCGATAGATAAATACTCTTTCTCGTTTTTTCGACTTTTATGCGTGTATTTGTTGGTGTAAAAGCAAACGCGATTGCAAAGTGTCATAGCTGCCACATATTAGGAAAGGGTAATGAATGCTCAGAAAATAAAAATTTACAAATTTGGCTGTGGCTGAATTTGTGAACATTGCCGACAGCCAAAAACGAAGCTTAGAGCCGAGTTCGATTGCAAGATCACGAGGCCTGTTGGGGGCGATTATTAGATTTTCCTTTTTCACTCTGCCCGCCCGCACCGACTATGGTGCGTTACACTTCTTAGCGTTTATAATGTGGTCGACAAAATATACATATGCATTTCTTTTGCGTTTGTATTGATTATTGTATACACGTACTGTGTGAACCATAGGCCCGCGGGATAAGGCTGTGTCGACCACTGGTTTACATTGCCTTTGTGCTGATAATTTTTCACTTCTTTCTTGATATCTATTTCAATTAGCTTGTAATTTATAACACTAAATCATTTTCTATGACAATTCAAATGAAAATAGTACTTTTTTATTGTGGCTGCTCTTGTTGAGAAGAACCATTAAAGTTAAAATATTATTACTAACTTAATTTTTTTTTTAAATTAATTCGAGAGATCTGCAACTATTAAGGAATAAATTTGTATATTTTTAATAATAACATAACATAAAATTTGATTTTTTCCCCCTTGTACTTTCTTGACAAGCTGCATATATATTGTACAATTTTATTTTTTATTGCATTTTTAATCTTTTAGATTTAAATCTCTAGCATTTGCACAGATATAATCTACATAAACTTCGTATCAATAGTTTCCTCTATATATGCTGTTAATTGGGCAAAATGTTAAAATATATGTATGTACCTACTACACCTACATGCATATACATACATATGCTTGCCTGCGCCTTTACTATTGACGATATAAAGTCAGCGCATAATACCAAACGAAAATGAATGCCTTGGCTGTTACTTTACAGAGGCCAGTTTGTATAGAAACTGTTAAACAGAATGTCAACACAGCCTGATCCAATGCTTCGGCACACCGAGCGCTTGTGTATGCATGTGTTACCGACCAATGCTTGCCTTCTATTTTGCTTTTGACTATGTCAAACAAACGCACAAGTGCAAAACAAAACACACATCGACTGCGATTGCTGTGGCTTATTGTTGTTGCCTTGTGTTTGTTTTGGCTTTGAATTTGCTTTTACACCATGTGAGCCTATCGCACTGCACAAACGTTCAACGGTAATAAAAGCTCAGAGCGAATTGTTCCCTCTATATGATTTCATACTCTTTGCTATATATATAAGTGGTGCATATACTCTTACTTTAGAATTGCTGGCAGGGTAGGTTTACTACACCTCCCTTTTTAAAGAAATGACGTAATATATGTAGTCATTTAGAGTCGTTATAAAAATATTGAAATTAATAGTAATAATATTTTTTTGGTATCTTATTTTATAAGTGTTAATTCGTGTTATCTCTTTTTTTTAATATTTGTGCTCATTGACAAAAATTCTTTTTTTATACCCTGTACCGTATGGTACTAAGGGTATATTAAGTTTGTGCAAGCCGAAAATGTATGTAACATATAGAAGGAGACGCTGGAGACACCCCAAAGTTACCTAAATATGATCAGGGTGAATAGAGAAGTCGATATACCCATGTCCGTCTGTCCGTCTGTCCGTCTGTCCGTCTGTCCGTCCGTGTGAACGCCTAGATCTCAGAGATGGTAAAGAGCTAGAGTTACCAAACTTTCACATTGGATCCATATTATTCCATAGGAGGCAAGTTTATTTTATTTTTTTGATATCGGGGATAAATTATATAGCTCCCATGGGGGTGTTTGAGACGACCTCGACAAAAAAAAGCGTTTTAGATGAATAATTCGTTTGTTTATGAAGATATCGTAACCAAATTTGGTATTCAAAAGTTTTTTATAGTTCCCAATCACTGTACCAAATTTGATCGAAATCGGTTGACTATATCATATAGCTCCCATAGGACCGATCGGCCAAAATAACTTTTTTAAAGAAAAATTCGCTATATTTCGTTTTTTAATAAAGATATCATAACCAGATTTGGCGTTTGGAAATTTTTTAGACCACTTAAGCAATGTGCCAAATTTGAACAAAAATCGGTTGACTATATCATATAGCTCCCATAGGTCCGATCTTCCAAAAAATCGATTTTTTAACAAAATTTGTTGTGTTTCGTTTGTTTGTTAAGATATTGGGACCAAATTTGACATTCGTGAGTATTCTATAGTTCCTCGCTACTGTACTAAATTTAATCCAAATCGTTTGACTAGATCATATAGCTCCCATAGGACCAATCGGTCCAAAAACACGTTTTTTATACAAAATTCGATGAGTTTTGTTTGTTTGTAAAGATATTTGAAATAAATTTGGCATTCATATCTGTTTTAAGGTATTTAAGCACTGTGTCAAATTTTATTGAAATCGGCTGACTATATCATATAGCTCCCATAGGAACGATCGGTCAAAAAAAATGTTTGCTTAAAAATTCTTCTGTATTTGGTTTTTTGTGAAGAAATCGGACTTTATTACAAGCTAGTGGTACAGGGTATCCTAAAGTCGTCCGCGCCCGACTTTACGTCCGCCATTTTTTTAATATATTTGATTTACATTCCATTCAATTTTAAATTTTCATTCGACTTTCCTAGAAGAATTTAAATTTTCTTTATTTTATTCCTATTTGTTTTTCTATATATTGATATATACTAGTTCATTATACAAATTTTAATTTTTTTTTTATTATTAGGTTGATCAGACCTCTCTTTTTTTTTTTTATGAAACGTTTCATTGAACATATACTTTTAACCTATCCTTATGTACTTTTTGTTTCCTATTCTTACTATTTTTAATGTAAATGTTATCATTATCTTCTATTTTGTCTACTATATATGGTCCTAAATATACAGGGTCTAATTTGTGACCTGCTTCATTTCTTATCAGTACTTTATCTCCTATTTTTAATTCAAAATTTTTTGTTTTTTCATCATATGCTAATTTCCTATAAGCCTTGGCTTTTTCTAACATAATTCTAGCTCTTTTGTATGCTATTTCTAATCTAAACTTTATTTCCTTAGAGTAGTCATCTAGATTATAAATAGGATCTATGTTATTAGTATTATTTAAATCTATGAACTGTTTTGGTAGTCTGCCAAATACTAGTTCGTATGGACAATACTCATGCGTTGCTGATGGTGTCGTGTTGAAGCAATAGGTGAAATATTGAATCCAGACATCCCAATCAGTTTTGTCTGCAGAGATGTATGAACGAATGTATTCATTAAATGTTCGATGACTTCGTTCTATTGTCCCTAATGTTTGGTGATGATATGCAGTAGAGGTGAGATTCTCGATCTTCATATACTTGCATAAATCACTTAAAATCTGGTTTTTATACTCTGTTCCCATGTCCGAGATGAACGTCTTTATTGGACCGAACTTGAGTATGAAATTTTCGAATATAGGCTTTGCGACATTATTTGCGCTTTTGCTTTGAATTGGAATGGCTACTAAATATTTTGTAAGGTCACAAATTAATGTGACTATATATTCATTTCCATTTTCTGATTTAGGTAGCGGACCAACTGTATCCACTATCACTATATCGAAAGCATTCACAGGTGTTTTTGTGAGAGTCAAAGGAGTTTTCGTGTGTGTATTTGTTTTAGGCATTTGGCATTTTTGACATCTACGTACGTACTCTTTTATATGACGTGTCATATTTTTCCAGTAGTAGTGTCTTTTTATTTTTGCTAGCGTTCTTGTTATGCCACTGTGGCCTCCTTGAATTGGGTCGTCATGGTATGTAGACAATATTTGTTGTATCTCTTTTTTATCTGTTATTTGGGTCACCGGCTGGAGTAGCGCTACTCTTAACGATTTTAAAATTTTATTGCCCATATTTTTAAAAGAATCTATTGAAACTGATTCAAAGATCTTTTCGCTCGGTGCCACTTTGAGTTGGCTGATTTTTAATGTACCGGCCTCTTTTTCGAGCCTTTGGAAGAACTGACCTAGGTCGAGAATTCCATTGGTATATAAATCGCTAACTTCAATTCTTGCGATAATTTTATTTCCATGTTTAAATAAACAA
The DNA here is from genome assembly GCA_037043745.1 of Chymomyza amoena. Lineage (NCBI taxonomy): Eukaryota > Metazoa > Arthropoda > Insecta > Diptera > Drosophilidae > Chymomyza > Chymomyza amoena. The sequence continues at coordinate 1,247 of JBAMAX010004088.1, read as the reverse complement.
TTAGATTCTGTTATGCGCAAGGTCACTACTTTTCGTACTTCATCATTTGTAATGACTTCATGTACGTTGGGCTTGGATACATTTTTATGACTTTGCCTTGGCAGAAGTTCATATTTTTCTACTGTACAGTTTTTATTTTGTCTACTTTGTTGCCTGGTAGTGACTTTCAGGACTTTATGTTGCATGTCTTTGAGTTCTTTTACGGTTATACGTGAAAGTGCGTGAAAAGCTCTAGACGCATGCGAGTTAATTTCGAACTGGGATTAGTCATAGAAAAAAGATATGTTAATGGTCTGTGATCCGTTTTAACAGTAAAATGTTTGCCATAAATATATGGTCTGAAATGGGTAATTGCCCAATGAATTGCCGCTAACTCTTGTTCTGTTGTGCTCTTATTGCTTTCCCCTTTTGTAAATGAACGAGATGCATAAGCTATTGGGAGTTGAATTCCGTCACGGTTCTGAGTTAGAACCGCTCCGCAAGCTTGTTTACTAGCATCTGTTATAATGCAAAATTCTTTGCGAAAATCAGGATATTGTAATAATGTGGGGTGCATAAGCTTTTCTTTAAGGTATTGGAATGCGTTTTGGCATTCACTTGACCATTCAAAAGGAACATTCTTTTTACATAATCTAGTTATGTGCCGTGAATAATCGGCGAAGTTTTTTATAAATCGACGATAATAATTGCAGAATGCTACAAATCGTCTCGCGCTGTCCGCATCATGAGGGACAGGATAATTTTTGATGACGTCAAATTTCTTGTCATCTGGCAATACTCCTTTGTCGGTGCATTTGTGACCTAAAAATGTCACTTCATGCATGAAAAATGAACATTTTTCTGGATGCAACTTTAAGTTATATTTCCTACATACATTAAAAACATCAGTTAAGTTTTTAATCATGTGTTTTTCGGAACATCCTACAACCATTAAATCATCCATATAAAGGAATGCCTGAGAGGGTTCTAAACCCGAGAATGCTATTGTCATCATTTTCTGAAATGAATTTGGTGCTATTTTAAGACCAAATGGTAATCGCGTGAAGCGATATGAGCCATTGCTCGTTGAAAAAGATGTTATATTTCTTGAATTTTCTTCAAGTTCAATTTGGTGAAAACCTGACATTAAGTCAAGGCATGAAAAGTATTTAGCTCTGCCCAGTTGGTCTAGAATATCATCAATTCTGGGGAGCGGGAATTTATCAGAAAGTAATTTTTTGTTGATTTGGCGATAGTCAATTACTAAT
>JBAMAX010004086.1:0-12195 GCA_037043745.1 Chymomyza amoena | reverse complement strand
CCTGTTGCGGATTCAGTATGTGGTCTTAGGAGCTATCAACCTTTATTTCAGCTTCTGGGCTCGTCCCCCATTCAACACTATTTCTGTGACTAAAACTAACAAAGTTGGCCATGACTACAGAAATGTCAACGAAAATTTTTACCAACTGAAGCAAAAATTATTTTTATTCAGTTGTCGTTCGGAGCTCAAACAGAGCAAGATCTAAAATATTAATCTAAATCGAAATTAATAAAAGTGAAACAATTTTCGGAAAAAAAGTTAAAATTACATTTTTGTGAAAAATAAGTTAATATGTCAAAATTAAAAGTGGACCATTTTTTTCAACGTTGCGACGTGCTGAAAAAGGGAATCTTCGATTGCCACTTGGAAGAAAGGTAGGAGCAACAACTTTATCAACGTTGGTCAAGCTCATGTATACAAAACAAATCTTTATTAAATATCTTCCCAGGTGGCGATTATTGTAAACAAATGACTCGGAAACTATTCACACGTAACATTTGCATTAGGACGGACGACCCAGTGTAAAATAATTTTATTTTTATTGCAAGGCTGATAATTCCACAGTAAAGAATGATGGCCATAAATATTTCTTGAACTCGATCGGTTTCCAGGGCGTGGTACAATGCCATAGCGTATATTGGTATATTGCTTCCAAACTTAAAACAGCATGTCGTCATCCAGGGCAGCACCAGGACAGGACGATAAAGAATTTGCGGCGAATATACTGCAGACGGCTACACCCCACCCAGACATCTACAGATTTCCAGAAATCAATACACCTAGACCAATATCGCTTGCCACATCCGGATAAGCGATAATGTAAATCAGCGCGATTTATGATTATCATTAGAATATAAATTTAAAACGATACGCGGAGTGACAATAGTTGCCGAAATTACTGAAGTACATATAATATAAGAATTTGCAAAATGCGTGCGGAATCATTTTTAAAATATTTACTTGTGCTATATTTAAAATATATTACAACGTTTAAGAAGCTAAGATTATTTTGTTTTGAAGTTATTTGCAAGAGCCTATTGAACTACTTATTGAACGCATGGAATTTTTTTGAGATGTGAAAAACGTGTTCAAACAGAGCACATCTAGCATCTTGCATCTGTCAAATCAGCAAATTATGATAATATATTATAAACGTTTTTTCAAATGAAAATATCAATCTTTTTATGCATTTTTTCAGCATTAACTATTTCTAAGCAAGGGTTTCATGAATTTTTGCTGATAACATGAATTAATTGGGAGTATTAATGCGAACGACGAGCTGGTGCTAACTGGCACATACACACCAGTTCACCACCAGTTCTTGACTACCATAATTATTAAGTTAGTTAACAAAATTAAACTACAGATTTTCATATGTTAATCATCGCCGAATTTCGGTCTCAATAGGCAATTGAGTAGTAGAGACCTCTCTCGCGCGACAAAACTATCACTCTACAAGGCACTCATCCTTCCAGTGCTTCTTACGGTGCGGAAGCCTGGATCGTGTCGCTAACTGATGCAGCTGCCTTGGGAGTTTTCGAGAGGAAAGTACTGCGCAAGATCTTTGGTCCTATTCGAGTTGGCGATGGCTACCGCATCCGCACCAACCAGAAGCTATATGAGCTCTTCAACGACATGGACGTTGCTCAGCGTATCAACATCCAGCGGCTTCGCTGGCTCGGACATGTCGTTAGGATGGACGAGGATGCTCCAGCTAGACGTGTGTTCGATGCGGTAGTCAGCGGCCGTCGGCGGAGAGGACGACCGTGTTGGCGTTGGAAAGACCAAGTGGAAGGGGCCCTGTCTTCGCTCGGTGTGAGCAACTGGAGAAAGCGCGCGCAAAGCAGAGGCGCCTGGAGAGATGTTTTAAGGCAGGCCGTAACCCGGCAATCGGGTTGTTATGGCCACATAAGAAGAAGAAGAATCAACCCTTGATTTTATGGGTTATAATCCAACATTTATAAAAAAAAGTAAGTTACTATACACTTAAAATAACTATTTGTCTGGTTTGGTCGGACGACTTTAGGATACCCTGTACCACTAGCTTGTAATAAAGTCCGATTTCTTCACAAAAAACCAAAAACAGAAGAATTTTTAAGCAACAATTTTTTTGACCGATCGTTCCTATGGGAGCTATATGATATAGTCAACCGATTTCAATAAAATTTAACACAGTGCTCAAATACCTTAAAAAAGATATGAATGCCAAATTTCTTTCAAATATCTTTACAAACAAACAAAACACATCGAATTTTGTATAAAAAACGTGTTTTTGGACCGATTGGTCCTATGGGAGCTATATGATCTAGTCAACCAATTTGGATTAAATTTAGTACAGTGCTTAGGAACTATAAAATACTCGCTAATGTCAAATGTGGTCCCAATATCTTAACAAACAAACGGAACACAACAAATTTAGTTAAAAAATCGATTTTTTGGAAGATCGGACATATGGGAGCTATATGATATAGTCAACCGATTTTGTTCAAATTCGGCACATTGCTTAAGTGCTCTAAAAAATTTCCAAACGCCAAATCTGGTTACGATATCTTTGTTATAAAACGAAATATAGCGAATTTTTCTTTAAAAAAGTTATTTTGGCCGATCGGTCCTATGGGAGCTATATGATATAGTCAACAGATTTCGATCAAATTTGGTACAGTGATTGGGAACTATAAAACTTTCGAATACCAAATTCGGTTACGATATCTTCATAAACAAACGAATTATTCATCTAAAACTCTTTTTTTGTCGAGGTCGTCTCAAACACCCCCATGGGAGCTATATAATTTATCCTCGATATCAAAAAATAAAATAAACTTGCCTCCTATGGAATAATATGGGATCTAATGTGAAAGTTTGGTAACTCTAGCTCTTACCATCTATGAGATCTAGGCGTTCACACGGACGGACAGACGGACATGGGTATATCGACTTCTCTATTCACCCTGATCATATTTTAGGTAACTTTGGGGTGTCTCCGACGTCTCCTTCTATATGTTACATACATTTTCGGCTTGCACAAACTTAATATACCCTTTGTACCATACGGTACAGGGTATAATAAGACACGCCTTCTGAGGTCATTTGGGTGAAGTCTTTTTAAGCGTCTTCTTGGTCTATGACCGTCCAGGGCACATGCCAGTGAATTTGGATGGTTCCTTAAGCGATCAATGTAACGTTTAAAGTTCTCAGCAAAAATTTGGGTTGTGTACAAAAGATGGCTTTTATTTAAAGAATATTCTTAACATGTGCATGCATTAAAACAAAAAAAAGTCCTTTGCGAATTTACGGTTATTGACCATGTCTTCTATGTAGAATTTGGAACATCTTCAGTCTCATTCTTAGTCTCAGTCTTATTCTCGGTCTCTCTCTCAGACGGCGTTGGCGGAAGGAAACGTACAACAATTAAAGTGAACTTAGCAGATACGGTCATCATGATCTCGCGCTTCTGCAAAAGCACGCGCATAAAGGTCATATCATTACCCGGACTCAACTCTTGGACTCCAGCGCGGATGATAGAATACAAATACTTCAACTCCTTGGCATACGTAATAGCACGATTGTAACTAACTGTTGCCAGTACTGGACGATCTTTGTGATTCAAGATGACCACCTCCTTGGCGCCTTTTTTGGCCCAGGTTTTTAAGAAGGCGAGACCGGCATAAGGCTTGGCCGGACTGAAAGTAACTTCCATGAGAAAGGGTCGAAACTCCAATCCTGCGGGTACTTACTCTACTTTTATCCTTCCTGGCTTAAACGTCGAACGTCGTTTTGGAGTAAATTCTTCATCCTCCATATCTGATTTTATCTTCTCTTCAAACGTCGTACGTCTTTGTGAAGTTAATTCTTCATCCTCCACATCCTCCACTTTTATCATCTCTGGCTTAGACGTCGAACGTTTTTGTGGAGTTAATTCTTTATCCTCCATTTTTTTTATTTACGATAAATATTAGCAAAATAAATTTTTTCTTTCGATTTTTCAAAGTTGACTGTAAGAAGTTAGGCAATTATTTAAAGGTCTACTTTGAAGTTTTAAGTTTAAAATTAATACCCAAGCCTGCTAGGTGGTTTTATTTTTGAATTTGTTAGCTAGAGAGTCGCATAATATCAGGCTTGTTCTTGTTTTTGATATGAAATGATTGGGATGCTACAAATAATTCTAGGACTTTGTTTCTTAATATTGTTTATGATATTTAAACACTGCATTAGAATGGATGTCTTTCAATGGCATACGACAAAATTAAAGGCTTATTATAAAAAATGTCCAAAAATTATTGCATAGTTGAGAACTAGGATGTTTTTTTCCGAAATGTCTTGGACAGCGGTATTACCCGGGTTTCATTAAGTTTCTTAAAATAAAAATTTTACTTTCGTAGTCTTCATAGCAGAAGAGCAGCTTAAACAAAATGTAGTAAATAAATACATAAAAATAAATCTGTAATTATATACTCCAAATATAATAGCTTCATGCCCAGCATGATCCCATTACCGTTCTCTCTATTTCGCAAACCAGAACCCCCTCTCAGTTATCGGTAATCTAAATCAAAACAACTCAAAACTTTTATTAAATTTTATAAAAAAAATGGCGGACGTAAGTCGGGCGCGGACGACTTTAGGATACCCTGTACCACTAGCTTGTAATAAAGTCCGATTTCTTCACAAAAAACCAAAAACAGAATAATTTTTAAGCAAACATTTTTTTTTTGACCGATCGTTCCTTGGCAGCTATATGATATAGTCAACCTATATAAATAAAATATAAATATAAAATATAAAATTTGACACAGTTCTTAAATACATTAAAAAGATCTGAATGAAGAATTTAGTTCAAATATCTTAACAACCAAACGAAACACAAAAAAAATTTGTTCAAAAATCGATTTTTTGGAAGACCTATGGGAGCTATATGATATAGTCAACCGATTTTGTTCAAATTCGGCACATTGCTTAAGTGCTCTAAAAATTTCCAAACGCCAAATCTGGTTACGATATCTTTGTTATAAAACGAAATATAGCGAATTTTTCTTTAAAAAAGTTATTTTGGCCGATCGGTCCTATGGGAGCTATATGATATAGTCAACAGATTTCGATCAAATTTGGTACAGTGATTGGGAACTATAAAACTTTCGAATACCAAATTCGGTTACGATATCTTCATAAACAAACGAATTATTCATCTAAAACTCTTTTTTTTTGTCGAGGTCGTCTCAAACACCCTCATGGGAGCTATATAATTTATCCTCGATATCAAAAAAATAAAATAAACTTGCCTCCTATAATAATATGGGATCTAATTTGAAAGTTTGGTAACTCTAGCTCTTTCCATCTCTGAGATCTAGGCGTTCACGGACGGACAGACGGACATGGGTATATCGACTTCTCTATTCACCCTGATCATATTTTAGGTAACTTTGGTGTGTCTCCGACGTCTCCTTCTATATGTTACATACATTTTCGGCTTTGCACAAACTTAATATACCCTTTGTACCATACGGTACAGGGTATAATAAGACACGCCTTCTGAGGTCATTTGGGTGAAGTCTTTTTAAGCGTCTTCTTGGTCTATGACCGTCCAGGGCACATGCCAGTGAATTTGGATGGTTCCTTAAGCGATCAATGTAACGTTTAAAGTTCTCAGCAAAAATTTGGGTTGTGTACAAAAGATGGCTTTTATTTAAAGAATATTCTTAACATGTGCATGCATTAAAACAAAAAAAAGTCCTTTGCGAATTTACGGTTATTGACCATGTCTTCTATGTAGAATTTGGAACATCTTCAGTCTCATTCTTAGTCTCAGTCTTATTCTCGGTCTCTCTCTCAGACGGCGTTGGCGGAAGGAAACGTACAACAATTAAAGTGAACTTAGCAGATACGGTCATCATGATCTCGCGCTTCTGCAAAAGCACGCGCATAAAGGTCATATCATTACCCGGACTCAACTCTTGGACTCCAGCGCGGATGATAGAATACAAATACTTCAACTCCTTGGCATACGTAATAGCACGATTGTAACTAACTGTTGCCAGTACTGGACGATCTTTGTGATTCAAGATGACCACCTCCTTGGCGCCTTTTTTGGCCCAGGTTTTTAAGAAGGCGAGACCGGCATAAGGCTTGGCCGGACTGAAAGTAACTTCCATGAGAAAGGGTCGAAACTCCAATCCTGCGGGTACTTACTCTACTTTTATCCTTCCTGGCTTAAACGTCGAACGTCGTTTTGGAGTAAATTCTTCATCCTCCATATCTGATTTTATCTTCTCTTCAAACGTCGTACGTCTTGGTGAAGTTAATTCTTCATCATCCTCCACATATGCTTTTATCTTCTCTGGTTTAGACGTCGAACGTTTTTGTGAAGTTAATTCTTTATCCTCCATTTTTTTATTGTTGATAAATATTAGCAAAATAAATTTTTTCTTTCGATTTTTCAAAGTTGACTGTAAGAAGTTAGGCAATTATTTAAAGGCCTACCTTCAAGTTTTAAGTTTTAAAATTAATACCCAAGCCTGCTAGGTGGTTTTATTTTTGAATTTGTTGGCTAGAGAGTCGCATAATATCAGGCTTGTTCTTGTTTTTGATATGAAATGATTGGGATGCTACAAATAAGTCTAAGACTTTGTTTCTTAATATTGGTTATGGTATTTAAACTCTGCATTATGCATGGATGTCTTTCAATGGCATACGGAAAAATGAATAGCATAAAAAATATTATAATAGTTTTTAAAAAGTTGTTAAATTAAATATTAAACAATTTTCGCATAGCTAAAAACTATGACAGAAAAAAGAATAGAATAAAAGTCGTATTATAATAAATTTTAAACAAATTTTTGCATAATTATGATGTACAAAAATAAATAAAAAATACAAAAAGAAATAAATACAAGAAAAAAATAAAATAAAATAATAATAATAAAACATTTAAAAAAAAAAATTTTGCAAGTAATAAAAAAAAAATCACCGCAAAGAAATATAATAAGCGGCTTACTATAATAAATTTCAAAAATTTTTTTTAAAAATTTTTGGATAATTAAAAATAGAATAGAATTAAAGGCTTATTATAAAAAATTTCCAAAAATGATTGCATAGTTGGGAACTAGGATGTTTTTTTCCCGAAATGTCTTGGACAGCGGTATTAGCAACGTTTCACTAAGTTTCTTAAAATAAAAATTTTGCACAAACTTAATATACCCTTGGTACCATACAGTACAGGGTATAAAAAGAAGATTGGATTCTCAGGAAGATAATGACCCCAAACACCGCAGTCGTCTCTGTACCGACTGGAAGCGGAAAAAGGCATCCGTCATATTGGATTGGCCTGCACAGTCCCCTAATACAAATCACATCAAAAACATCAAGCAAAAGCTTCGAGGAAGCCCCACATTTAGTTTGAAACAGCTTTCCCGAGAAGTTCGAAGCATTTGGAGAGCGCTTCCCGTCGAATATGCTGCAAAATTTGGTGGAAAGTATGCCGCGGACATGCCAGGTGATTATTGACGCAGGTGGTGACTGGACATGTTATTGATATAATTGCGTCATGCTTCGGAAAATGTAGAATAAATTGATGTAAAGAAACTTTTGTTTAAATAAATTTTTTAATAAGTTGTGCCATACACGCTCTTACTTAACAGACTGTACATCACACATTTAATTTTAGAACAAGAACAACAACTATAATACAATTTTACACCTCACACATTTGAAATTATTTAGCTAAAGGCCCTGGTAGCCACGGCTTGTTACATTTAATTCTTAGTTTTTATTTTTAAATTTAAGCTAGCTTTATATAAAAATAAAAAAAATCATAAATCTGGCTGCCCTTTTGATACAGTGACTCACAATTTAGGAACTGAATAGAAAATAAAAGCAAATCAAAAGTTCCAGACCATAACAACATGAACAGAGTCCAATTCCCGTTTGTATTTTAAAAAATAATGTCCTAAAAAATACCAAAATGCGTTATAGCTACTACACCAACAAAAGTTCCTGAAGTAAACTTTTAACTCGATAAAAATTCAAAACACAACTCTACATTGTGGGACTGCCAACTCTATATTGAGCATATCCGGCTTTGAGCAGCATTTTTCATTCCTTTGCGTTTAGCTAGTGACACCAGTTCGCGTAGTCTCCAATTTAGCAACGATAAAAAAACCAAATTAAATCAAAATGTACACTTCTGAAAATAATCGCGCTCGTGGCCGTGGTATATCTCCTGGAAATCACCCTCGTCGTATATTGGTAAGAGTAGAAAAAAAAAAAAAGCATAAAACTATTAATGTAAGCCGGTGGTCGCCATAATATATATATAAATACATATGCAATTTTTGTGTGCAATTGAATACAGCATTGGCTTTCTGCCGAATATTTTGTTTAAAACCAATTGATGTTTTCAATTTTGAAAAGTGCATGTGAATAATTTTCATAAATTTATTCGGATTGCAAAAGTAATGAATGATTTTTTTAGACGCCATCTTTGCGCTGCTACACACACACGCGTCGGAGGCAGCGTGTGCCGCATTTAGTCTTCGAGAATATATTACGCTCCGACAGAAATTTAAGTATGAACGAGCTTAGAGTGCCAATCCAATAAATTTTCTAAAATAATTTAAGCAAATAAGATTCCAAAAGCAAGTTTCCCAGGCAAGTTTTTTTTTTGTACTTCAAGCTAAATTTTTCGGCACGTAGGCAACATGTGCCGCATCGCATTTGATCTTTGAGAAAATGTTACTGCCTGAAATTACCACAGATTACCACAAATGAAATCTAAATATTTAGTTTCTATCGAACAAGTTTACTCAAATTCATTAAACGATTGAAAGTGATTTTTTTTTATGCGCATTAAGCTATTTGGTTAACCTAACCACATTTGTTGGCAGCCATCTTGGCACATGCGGCGCACTCTGTTGCTGTAGCTAGTAAAAATTTTCGTTCATTCGTTCTTTGTGCATTTTTTGTTGCCGTCTTTTTTGACGCTCATTCGTTCTTTGTCCAAATTTTGTCTTCCCTATTTGCTCACTTACACAAACACAAGCAATGAATTTTTCCAAGAAATCACGAAAACTGGACACCTGCACCAAATCGGCGAGAAGAGAGAATACCTAAATATTCTAGAATATGTTTTTGGGCGATACATTCATAAGTATTTTTAATTTTATATTTAACATTTAATTTGCGCAAAAAATATAAAACTTTATTTTGTACCAATGCTACATTAATAATATACAATCTACCTATTTTGCCCAAAAATCAAGAAAAGAGCTAAAAGCGAAAATCAATTTCTGTGACGTCACTGCATCTTAGTTATTCTGGCAATTTATGCCAAGCATAATATTGTAAAATATGTATTTGGACGATACTTATGTATTTTTAGTTTATTGATTTTTATTAAAAATATACATTTTTTATGTCAAACTACCTCTTAATAATATACCATATTGTATCTACCTCTTTTGCCAAAAAAATTATATTGCCAAGAAAAGTGCTAAAACTACAATCAAATTCTGTGACGTCACTCGCATTGTTTCACCAAACTGCGCTGGCGCAGCTCACTCGTTCTTTGTGCATTTTTTGTTGCCGTCTTTTTTGACGCTCATTCGTTCTTTGTCCAAATTTTGCCTTCCCTATTTGCGCTGTAATACGCAGCCGCATACAGTGTACAGTAGTATTAGCTCACGTACTTTTCACATATACTAACACACGTTAAATGCTCAAATACAAGCAAGTGTTAAACAGTATACAATATACATACACACCGACATTTGCTCTCTCGCTCTGGCTCACTAATTACAGACGACTATGAGAAGAGAAGAGGAGAGACCGATAATACAAAACAGTATGTATATTTCTGTCTCAATCTTTGCCGGCATCATCCTACACATTTTTGTATTTCTGTCTCTTTTCGTTGCTTCCGGTTTTTTGTATTTCTGTCTCTTACATGTCGTTTTTCCTTGTTTCCGGTTTGAAATCACAACGATTCTAAAGAAGTTTCACTTCAATAATTAAAATTTAAAATTAAACAAAAACTTGAAAAATTGAATTTTTACAGCTTATTTGATACACTACTCATAAAACTAAAATTAACGCAAATAAAAATGAACTTAACGGGGGAGACCGGTTTACGAGATCTAGATTTTATTGTTTTTTTTTTTTTGTAATCTTTTACATAGGGAATGAATAAACGGATTTTTGTTGAAATTTAGTAGAATTTTATTCATGTTTTGAAGTAGCCTTAAGAATTTTTTTGAAGCAATTTCCGCCGAAAATAGTGTCGTTAGATTGGGCTGTCCATGGACGATTGCCACCAGAGTATTTTGCTGCTGGGCATTCCTGTGGCAGAAATTTTCATCTGTAATCATCACAATTTTTTTTTTTTCGTTAGCAACACATTTCCTCAGAATATGAACCTGATTGTGTAAAAAAAAAATTGTAAATTGAATTTTTATGAGATTGAAGATAATGTTATATTTTTATACCATATTTATTCACCTTTTTTGAAAAAAAAAACATATTTTTAATAATCCTATAAACCTAGAATTAGCTTAAGTTATAGATTTGAATTGAATAAAGAATGTTCACACCAAATTTCAGAACGATTGGTCAATAACTTTTCAATCTGGATTGCCCACAAGTTACAAAAAAGTCGTTTCGAGATAAACGCGTTTGAAACTATCGCGCGCTTCGACTCCGAACCAACGGGCGCTCACTTAAGTCCTCATAATATTGGGATAAATGCAAATTTTGCTTTCAAATTTTGACCACATATTCTTGACAACAATTATGGAATAAAAAAGTCGATTTTTTTTATGAGTCTAAACTGGTTTCCCCCCTTAATATTTCGTATGATAACCACTTCAGGTGATATTTTGTCCCATCTCTCTGTAAGCGCCTGCTTTAAATCATTTTTAATGAAAATTGGTCTATTTCTAATCCTGTCATTCAAAATTGCCCAAATTTTTCAATTATATTTAAATCTGGGAACTGTGAAGGCGGAATTAACAAGTGCAGACAGTTCCAGATGCACCAACTTTGCACAATTGCCGCCATATGCTTCGGGTCATTGTCCTGATAGAATGAAAATTTGTTCCTAATGCCCAATTCTTCGGCACTTTGGAGCAAATGGTTCTTTAAGATGTTGAGATAATGTAATTTATCCTTAATTCCATCTATAAAAACCAAGTGGTCCTACTCCCCCAGCTGACATGCAGGCCCAAACCATAACGGAACCTCCGCCGTGCTTCATTGTTGGATTTACATTTTCTTTCTCCAGTTTTTTATTCGGTTTTCTCCTTCCATCGGATCCAAACAAGTTCAATTTTGACTCATCTACAAATATTACGTTATTCCAGAATTCAGGACCTTTGAATTCATAGTCCCGTGCTTGTCTAGCAACCACGGTGATTTGTTGCTGTGTTTCCATAGCTTCACGCTTTAAAAAAATGTATTAAAAAGATGAAATATAATATAATAAATTCATTCATTGAGTGGCCATGACAACCCGTTCTCGGGTTACGGCCGACCTCAACACCTCTTGCCAGGCAACTCTGCTTTGCGCTAGCCATCTCCAATTAGAAATACCAAGAGAGGATAGGTTCCCCTCTACTTGGTCTTTTAATCGGAGTCGTGGTCGTCCCCTTCGTCTTCGCCTTTTTTGCTGGAGCATCGTTATTCATACGTACGACATGTCCTAGCCAGTGCAGACGTTGTGATTCATTCTGCAAAGACGAATCAGCTTCGCAGGAATACGGAACTCACACATGGTGGTGTATAGGCGGTCCCTTATCAAGCTATCGAATGCAGCTTTGTAGTCGATGAAGAGATGATGGGTATCGTTCTGTATTTCGTGGGTCTTTTCCAGGACTTAGCGTAGAGTAAAGACCTGGTCTATGGTGGACTTACTAGGTCTGAAGCCGCACTGATAAGGTCCGATCAGTGTGCTGGCATATGGCTTCAGTCTTTCACATAATACGTTTAACAGGATCTTGTATAAACAATAAGACAGATTGTGATTCCCAGGCAGTTGGCGCATATCGTCGGGACACTTTTCTTCTATAATAAATAATACATAGAATTCTTCTTTTTCTTAGGGGCAAGTCTCGGTAGTAGATGGCATCGAGGAGCAGCTTAACAGTCCTTTAGAAGAGCAGAACAAGCGGAAGGAGAATTTGTGTGCTGCCGCAGCTAGAGCCGCCATAAAGCCCC